>JAQQSZ010001909.1:0-14923 GCA_028646595.1 Phalanger gymnotis | reverse complement strand
GGGAAGAGGGGGCAGGTGAGAGGGAATGAGTGAATCTTGCTCTCATTGGATTTGACTTAAGGAGGGAATGACATACACACTCAATTGCATATCTTACCCCACAGGAAAGAAGGAGGAAGGAGATAAGAATGGGGATGATAGAAAGTAGGGTAGATAGGGGGAGGAGGTAATCAAAAGCAAACACTTTCAAAAAGGGACAGGCTCAAGGGAGAAAATTGAATAAAGGGGAATAGGTTAGGAAGGAGCAAAATATAGTTAGTCTTTCATAACATGAGTATTGTGGAAGGGTTTTACATAATGGTACACATGTGGCCTATGTTGAATTGCTTGCCTTCTTAGGGAGGGAGGGTGGGGAGGGAAGAGGGGAGGGAATTTGGAACTCAAAGTTTTAAAAACAGATGTTCAAAAACAAAAAAAAAAAGTTTTTACATGCATCTAGGAAATAAGATATACAGGCAATGGGAAATAGAAATCTATCTTGCCCTACAAGAAAGTAAGGGAAAGGGAGATGAGGGGGAGTGGGGTGGCAGAAGGGAAGGCTGACTGGCAAACAGGGCAATCAGAATATATGCCATCTTGGAGTGGGGGGAGGGTAGAAATGCAGAGAAAATTTGTATTTCAAACTCTTGTGAAAATCAATGCTGGAAACTAAAAATATTTAATAAATAATAAAAAAGGAAAATAAAGAGAATGACAAATGCTGGAGGGGATGCAGGAAAATAGGGACACTAATATTAGCACTGTTGGTGGAGTTGTGAAATGATCCAACCATTCTGGAGAACAATTTATAAAACAGTGCAAAGCCTTTGACCCAGCAATAGTGCTAGTAGTTCTGTATCCCAAAGAGATCAAAGAAAAAGAAAAATGACCTATATATACAAAAACATTTATAGCAGTTCTTTTTGTTGTGGCAAAGAATTAGAAATTGAGGGGATGCTCATCAATTTGAGGAATGGCTGAACAGGTTGTGGTATATGATTTTGATGGAATACTATTGTACTCTAAGAAATGATGAGGGGAATGGTTCCAGAAAAACCTGGGAATATTTATATGAAGTGATACCAAGTGAAGTGAGCAGAGCCAGGAGAATATTGTATATAATAGCAGCAATACTGTACAATAATCAACCATGAAAGACTTAGCTACTGTGACTGATACAATGATCCCAGACAGTTATAAAAGACTCATGTTGAAAAATGCTATCCACCTCCAGAGAGAAAACTGATGAACTCTAAATGCAAATTGAAGCACATTTTTTCCACTTTTTTCACTGTCTTATTTTTCTTTCCTTTTTTAATTGCAACATGGCTAACATGGAAATATGTTTTGGATTATTTCACATGTAAAAAAATAAGATGTTATTGATATATTTAGGGTTTTTTTTTACATCATCATAATTTCCCTAAGGATCCTTTTTATTTCCCTGTCCCAGAGAGCCATCCCATATAATAGTATTTTTTTAAAAGAAAAGACAAAGAAAAGGAAAATAGCATGATTGATCAATATGTTTAAATAATCTGAAAATATATGGAATATGCAATACTTGTGGACCTTCTACTTCTGCAAAGTGGTGGGATAGCAGTGTCTTCTCACCTCTCTTCAAGCCATATTTATTGTGTATAATTTTGCAAAATTTGCCTTTGATTTTTTGTGGTTATTCTTCTCATTTACATCAGTATAATCATTCTATGTTTTGTTTTCTTAACTTGGTTTACTTCACTCTATCAGTCCATATGGATCATTCCATACTTCTCTGTATTCATCATATTTGTTATTTCTTTATAGCACAATAATATTCCACTACATTTAGCTACCACAAGTTTGTTAGCCACTCCCGAATTGATGGCATCTATTTTGTTTCCAATCCTTTGCTATCACAAAAAAATGCTCCGACAAATACTTTGTTGTATACAAGAACTGTCTTCTATCAATGGCCTTCTTGGGGTATAAGCCTAGAAATAGAATATCTAGGCATAAACATATTAGGCACTTTATTTGCATAAATTCAAATTGCTTTCCAAATGATTGTACTGCTTTATGCTTTCATCAACAAAGTACCTGTGTGCCTATCTTCCCATAACCTCTCTGACAATATTCCCATCTTTTGTCATTTTTTGCCAATTTGTGTGGTGTGAGGAAAAATCTCAAGGTTGTTTTGATTTGCATTTTTTTTATTATTGGTAACTTAGAACATTCTTTCATGTATTTGTTTGTGGTTCTTTTGAGATTTGTTCATTTCAATACTTTGACCACTTACTGAAGAATGGCTTTTAGTCTGATATATAATTTGTAGTTAATTAGAAAGGGGTTTCCCTTTATATTATTGTCTCTTATTTTGTTGTCATCACATAGAAAATCCATGGACTTTAAGGGTTTATTTCATAGCCTTCAACTTTACTGGAGCTATTGTTGAAGTTTTGAGACAATGAATCTTTGCTGATTACCTAGGATTTTCTAAGTAAACCATTATATCAGCAACAAAGGGGATAGTCTTGCTTCCTGTTACCCTGTCTCTGTGCCTTCAACTTCTTTCTCTTGCCTTGCTGCTATTGCTATGATTTCCAGAACTATATTAAATAAGTGGGGAGAGTGGGCATCTTTGCTTTACTCCCATATTCATTGGGAATGGCTCTACTCTATTCCTGTTATAGATGATGCTTGCCTTTTGTTTTAGTTAAATACTTTTTATTGTATAAAAAAGGGTCTTTCTCTGCCTATACTTTGTAGGGTTTTTTTTAGCATAAATAAGTGTTGTACTTTTGTCAAAGCCTTCCCTTTGATCTATTGAGATAATCATGTGGTTTTAAATGTTTCTATTTTTGTTTCTAATATGATTAATTGTGTTGATTGTTTTCCTAATGTTGAACCATCTTTGTATCCTTGGTTTAAATCCAACTTGGTCATATTGCTGTGGTGTGTTTGACAGGATTTTATTAAGATTTTTAAAATCAATATTT
This sequence comes from Phalanger gymnotis, assembly GCA_028646595.1. NCBI lineage: Eukaryota > Metazoa > Chordata > Mammalia > Diprotodontia > Phalangeridae > Phalanger > Phalanger gymnotis. The sequence continues at coordinate 11,966 of JAQQSZ010001909.1, read as the reverse complement.
ATTAATGATATAGATTTAGATTTCCTATTGTGCTTTATCTTTGCCTGGTTTAGCTATTAGTATTATATTTATCTCATAAAAGGAATCTTCCAGGGTGCTTTCTTCCTTAATTTTTTGAGAATTTGTATAGTATTAATAGTAATAGTTCTTGAAAAGTTTGTTTACTATGGAGGTTATAGTAGTAACAAAACACAAAACATCTCCCTAAATATCTGTGTTACATTCTCCCACAATTACATATAAATCCCAGGGGAAATGAATCCAAGCTCTGAGAGCATGGTTGGTGAAGAAATAACAGTTCCTGGTTGCTAGAAGTCCTTTTCTCCCATTTGTGGGAGACTCAAGTTTCCCTAAGGCATGGTGTAGTTTCTTTGATGAACTACTCATGGAGGAGTGAATCTTCATCAAGTCTATCCTTGGCTGATAAGAGGATGCTGATAAAATATAGATAGAGAAATAGCAAGTCCAAAACCCTCTGACTCCTTCAAAGATTGCAAGGTCTTCCTCTGACCAAAGGGAAGGGGAGGAGAACTGATGTTAAGCTGAGACCACTCCTCTCAACACCACCCCAGAGGGTTCTCTCTCAGGAAGCATTATCTAGAATGTAATATTTGCTCCAGTTTCTGAAATGAATCTCTTCTCACCAAACTCGATAATTAATAGATGACCCTTGGGGCAGAGTCAAATTTCCTTGACCTACCCAAATATGATCTTGGACAAAGTCACACCAGTTCATTTTTTGTGCTTAATATAAAGCCTATGGTTGATTGATTCATTTAGTATGTCTTCTAATCCAGTTGAGATATTAAGGCTAAAATAGGATGTGATGGTCTTGACTCTACTCTTACAGTTATGTAAAACATAAAGAGGCATATACAATAAAAATGAAGGCTCAACATAATTTATGATGTCTCAACTGAACACTAAAAATCAACAGTAACAACAGATGAGGAAACATAAAAGATAGAACTGATTAAGAGATAAACAAGTAAATGAAACTGCTTTAAGGCATCAGGGAGAATGAAACAATATCAATATTAATTGCGTGTGATATTAAATGTGTGTGTGATTATTAATAGAATAGCATCTTGGTACTTAGCAAAAACTTACTGAACTGAAGGAAAATTTAGACATTAAAATTATAATTATTAGGGTTTTTATTTTTTCTTTCAGGATCAGACAGACCTAAAATAAAAGATAAACAAGAAAGAAGTTAAGGATCTAAACAGAATATTAGAAAATTAGGGCAGAACTTTCACAATTATCATGAAAATATTAAGAAGTACACATTTTTTCTGCATTACCTTTATAATGATACCTTTATAACTGCATCAGAACAAAAATAACTCATAAACAGATGTAGAAAAGGAGAAATATTAAACATATCCTTTGTAAACATTATATGATAAAAAAATTATTATCTGTAAGAGAAACATGAAAAAAAGAATTAAGTTAAATAGAGACTAAATAATTTAGTCCTAAAGACTGAATGAATGCAAGGACAAATCATAGAAACAATAAATAAATATACAAAAGAAAATTATAACAATAAAACACTATACCAAAATTTGTCAGATACAATTAAGATAGTCTTAAGGTTTAGGGGGAAAGTTATATCTCTAAACACATCAAAAAGAAAGAATGAAAAAGTTGATGAATTAAGCATGTAACTTTTTAAAAAACTAAAAAGCCAACAAGTTAATAATCTCCAATGACAAAAATAGAAATCCTGAAAATGAAAGATTTTAAAAATTAGCATGAATAAACTTGAAAAAATAAATAGAACAAATAGCTTATTTGATTTGTTTTTTTTAAAGATATGAGAAATGTACAAAGAATTAGGTAATTTGGCTAAAATAATGAAAGAAAAGAAAGCCAAATTATCAAAATTAAAAAGAAACAGGGAGAATTCACAGAGGAGATAAAAAGAATAAGCAGAAATTTTATAACCAATTACATGTCAAAAAACCCCATGAAAACAAGTTAAATTGATGAATATTTATTAAAAGATATAATGTAGCCATATTACCTGAAAAGAAATGTGTCCCAGGTTGATCATAAGAATATACTTTGCCTATATACCTTAGAGAATTACACACTCCCTAAAGCTGCTCTAAAAAAATTAAATGACTTTAACCACTACTTGAATCTGTTCTTTTGTACTAATGTATCTGACACTAAATGCTCTCTACAATATACCCAATAAATGATCATTAAGCCTTTGCTTGAAGATCTCCATAGCAGGGAAGACTACTACATCCTGGGATAGTGTTTGCCACTTTTGAATACCTCTGATTGTTAAGATGTATTTCTTTATAATGAACCTAAATTTACTTCTTGTTAACTTTAATCTATTGCCCATACTTCTTCCCTCTGAGGCCAAGCAGAAACCTCATCTTTCTTTCCTTCATATCCTTGAAGATAGCTATCTTCTTTACCGCCTCTCCACTTTTAAGTTTTTTCTTCTTCCAAAAGAAATATTTTAATTTCTTTATTGAGCATTATATCAAGTCCTTTTCCCATCTTGATCATCCTCTTCTGGACACTCTCTGGCTTATGAATGTCCTTCCTAAAACACATCACCCAGAAATAAACATAATATCCCAGATTTAGCCTGAGAAGGGCAGAGTACAATATGACTATCTCCTAATTTGTTCTGGACCAGAAATGTCAAAACACAGCCTATTCTGCATGCTATCCACAAATCTCCTAAGTGAAGCCCAAACCAGATTAAAATGCAATTGGGAAATGTTTAACAAAATAAATATAAACATAATACAACATAGACAATGTTAATTTGTGGTTTCCTAAGTCAGTGTCCAGCCTGCCAGCATCTGTTTCTATTTTAGCTTGACACTCCTGTTCCAGAAACTAAACTTCTCTAAGTTCAACTTAACATAACATTACTTTTTTTGGTTGCCCTGTCACACTGTGGTCTCAGGGTTTCAGTCCACTAAAATCCTCAGATATTTTTCCAAATGAACTGTTATCTTGCCATAACTTTTTAATTTTGTACTGGTGAAATAATTTTGGGACCAAATTCATACTTTTTAATTTTCAGGTCGTTAGATTTGGTCCAACATTCAAACCCATCAAGATTTTTTTTGATATCCTGACTTTCTCTCACATGTTAACTATGCTCTCCAGCTTTGTGTCAGTAAATTTGATGAGCAAGGCATATATTCTTTCATCTAGATTATTGATTATATTAAACAACATTAAGGACCAAGCTCCAAGGTACTCAACTAGAGATTTCATTATATTTGACAGAACCATCGATGTTCTAAATCTGCCTAGCTATACTATAATCTAGCCAACATCTCCCCACCAAGTATGCCAGAAGAATATGTTGCTGAGATCTATGTAATATATAATAACATTCCCCTGATGGCTTTGTCTAGTCATACTAGGAAAAAAATTAAAATTAGGTTAGTCCCATGTTACCTGATCTCGAATAAGCTATTCTGACTGCGATGATTGCTTCCTTTTCTAAATGTTTACTAACCAACCATCTCTTTAATAGCACATTCTATAATTTGGCAGGAAATAAATTGAACTGACCTACAGGTTTCAGACTCTATTCTCTACTACCTTTTTCTGTTCTGTTCTATCCAGGCAAAAGATTATTCTTCTTTTAAGAAAAAAATAAGAACAGTAATGATTAAGGAAAGAAGACATTCTGTCTTCCCATCAGCTATTGGCAGGATGCCGGCCAGGTCCAGAAGGGAATTCAATGGTTTCTGGAATGATCCTCAAGAGAAAAACTTGCTTTCCACTCATATAAACTATTTTTTAAATTTTATTTTTCCTTGTGAATTTTAATGATCAACAAACACCAACATGTCAATACACAAAGAGAAGAAAGAACAGTTTATAAGAAATGAGGCCTTTTATTAGAGTTTTTAATATATATATTTATTTGCATGTGCTATGTGTATATATATATATGTGTGTGTGTATGTATATACAACTAAACATATAAACATAAGTTAGCAATAAAATTTTCCTATTTGTGTTCTCTTCTCTACTTCTTCAATATAAAGCACCCTATTTACTGTGTTTATCATGGCATCTCCTAACTTTAAGTTGAATGTGCTGCTTTGCTACTTAGTTAAGAGGTAAAACAGAATGAGAACCATTTAGAATGTAAGAGTCCAAATTTTACCATTCTTTCAGTGATTGAGAAAAAAGATCTTACTCTTGCTAAATTACAACTTTTTGAGGGCACGGACTATATTCTATTTACCTTTTCAGATTTGGGACATCTTAGACACTTGGTGAATATTTACTGGCTAAATTTGTAAAGGTGGAGGTCAATTGTTCCATTGGTTCAAACAGGTTGCTCCTCAGGAGTGGCTCCTCACCAGACTTGGCTGCCAGCAGATTGCTATAGACTCTAGTTCTTAGGCCTCTGTTGGCTCTTCCATCCTTTAAAGCTCACCAATACCCTCAGAGATATTGCAGGTTCAGTTCAGACTACCATAATAAAGTGAATATCACAATAAAACAAATTACATGAATTTTTTCATTTTCTGGTGCATATCTAAGTTATGTTTACACTATACTGTAATCTATTAAGTATACAATAGTATTACATCTTTAAAAATGTACATACCTTAATTTTAAAATACTTTATTGCTTTAAAAAATGCTATCATCTGAGCCTTTAGCAAGTTGTAGTCTTTTTACCAGTAGTTAGTCTAGCCTTGATATTGATGGCTGCTGACTGATCAGGGCTGTGGTTACTGAAGGTTGGAGGACTCTGGCAATTTCTTAAAACAAAACAATAAAATTTGCTGCACTGATTGACTCTTCCTTTCACTTGAACACTTAGAGGCTATTACAGGGTTCTTCATAGTCCTACTTTCAATATTGTTGTATCTCAAGGAAGAAGGGGGCCTGAGGAAAGAGAAAGAGATTGGTTGGTGAAACAGCCAGACCACACACAAGATTTATTGATTAAACTTGAAATCTTGGCATCTCAAAGCAATTACAATAGTAACATCAAAGAACACTGATAACAGATCACTATAACAGATATAATGATAATGGAAAAGTTTGAAACATTGCAAAAATTACCAAAATGTGACACAGAGACACAATGGGAGCATGTGATGTTGAAAAAAGTGGTGCTGGTAGACTTGTTCAATACAGAATTGCCACAACCCTTCAGTTTGTAAAAAAAAAATGCAGTCTCAGCAAAGCATAATAAAGTCAAGTGCAATAAAACAAGGTATGGCTATACTCATTCACTTCGTAGGCTCTAGGGAAAAATAAATATAGCAGAAAGAGAAGAAACAAAAGAGACGTGTTTGGGGCTACATGGTTACTAGAGAGGGGATGGGCTTCCCCACCTGGAGGCTTACAATATTTAAACCTCACTCAAAAATTTCCAGGGAAAGAGATGTTGCACAGTAATGAGCATGCTCTGAGGTATGGGCTCCTACAGGTGAGTCTTCTGTTACAAATAAATATAAACAAAACTATTGTACAAAGGTATAGCAATTTTGGTTAATAGAATTATGTTTTGTGTGGGTAGGGGTTCCAATCACTTAATACAGTGTCTGGCTTATAATAAGTGCTTAATAAATGCTTTTTGAATGAATGAATGATTACCTTCCTGTGCCTAGTAATCCAAACATGGCTGTCAGAGGATTGAAATATTATCTTAGAAAAAGAGTCAGGAGGAATAGTGTGGTTTGTAGGTAGAAATACAATCAGTATAACTTTGACCCTGTCTGAATACTTGTATATGAAGAATACCAAACTGCAATTACTTCTCTGTTTATACAGCAGCCTAAGATTAACAAGGTTCTTTCTTCAAAAACATGCATTAAGTAATTCAAGGATCATTAAGCCTCATTTTAAATGAGAAACTTTGATTTAGAAAAGGAAGCTAGCTTTGTATCAGTTACAGTCAGTAGGTTCAAAGGCAGCGCTCAAATCCTGATCTTTTGACCCTGATTCTAGTATTCTTTACCCTGCCATAATAATATTTTCCAATTTGCAAAGTTTCTCCTTTGAGCCTCAAAATCACCCAATGGGACAGGCAATCCTTATATTTTTATCCCCATTTTGAGATGAGAAAACTGAAACAAAGAGAGGTTAAGTTTGTTGCCTAGAGTACAGAGATAATAAGTGCCAGCGAAAGAATTTGAACACAGTTCTCCTGGCCCCAATTGCAGCACACTCACTAGCACTCCATGCTGTACCAAAGAGGGGTGCTAAAAATGAAATGAAAGTACTGGAACCAATGGAACAAAGGTTCTACCAAATCTCAAAGCTGATGCCCTGGCACTTCATATTACCGAAGATGTATAGTGAACTTCAGTGAACCTGGGATTTTTTGTTGATTGACAGTTAGGTGGCACAGTGGATAGAATACTGGACTTGGCATCAGAAAGTCTTGAATTTTAATTCCACTTCAGACTTTGCTACTATGTGACACTCAGTAAGTTTCCTCATCTCTCAGCCTCGGTTTCCCCATCTGTAAAATAAGGATAACACCTACCTCATAGGGTTGTTGTGGGGATCAAATGAGATAATATATGTAAAATACTTTGCAAACTTTATTACAGAGATGTTAGCTATTATTATTATTACTAATATAAACTCATTTGCAAATCTCTGAATATTTAATAGCCATCTTTATTGTTACAAGTCGATCCAGGGAGCAAAATAAAAATGAACTACTAGATCCCCTATCTCTTCTGCTTTCTTCAAGTTAGATGGAGAATGGGGTATAAGTTAATTAACTTCGAAATGTCCTTAAGTTTTTATAAGACAGGCTGATTTTTCCACATCGTAAGAGGCACATTTCAAACAGAAGAGGTCAGGAAGAAGGCACAGAAATTGGCTTCACTCAGTCATTAAAATCTTTGTCTAGTCTTCAGGACCTGTGATTCCCCCAGCAACTACATGAATACGTTCACCTCCTGCTAGGTCAGCTTCTATGGCAACTGTTCTCATTAACCTTTCTTCTGGGCAAGCCCCAAGGCATTTTCCTGGATTGTGTATGAGATGGTTCATTCCTGGCTCTGCTACTGAGGTGCCAGCTGACCTTGAGAAAGGCGATTAACCTCCCGATTCCTCTGTTAGAGTTGGGATAAGGACTGAACTTGTGATTTGATTGGTGTAAGGAGCTCAGAACCTCTATTAGTGGAGATGGCCACCTTCTCAACTACATTTTACAAGTCTTAAAGAATTGCCTCAGGGCCTTTAGAGGTTAAGTAACTTAGGCAGGTTCACACTGACCCGTAGGTGTCAGATGAGACAGAGAAGACCTGAACCTAGTTTTTATTAACTTTGGGGCCAGCTGTCTAGCTTTTATGCCACACTGCCTTACCCAGCATTCAAAATACAAGGGCTCTGCAATGATTTGACCCAAACACTCTCTCACCCAATTCTGCCTATGACTAATGATATGGATTTTCCAAAGGCTTTTGTGGTTGCCATTGTTGTTGTACAGTCATTTCAGTTGTGTTCAACTCTTTGTGACTCCCATTTGCAGTTTTCTTGGCAAAGATACTACAGCGGTTTGTCATTTCCCTCTCCAGCTCATTTTATAGGTGAGGAAGCTGAGACCAGAGGGGTGAGTGATTTGTCCAGGGTCACACAGCCAATAAGTGTCTGAGGTAAGATTTGAACTCAGAATGAGGAATATTCTTGCTTCTAGTGGCATTCTGTCCACTGAGCCACCTACCTTCCCAAATATTAGATTAGTTGTTATTTGTTCAGTCATTTTTTCAGTCATAGTCAACTCTTTCTTGGCAAAGATACTGTCATTTCCTGCTCCAGCTCATTTTGTAGATGAGGAGACTGAGGCAAATAGTGTTGGAACACTAATGGCCAGATAATGAAGTAAAGCCAACAAGGCCACTGGCAATGGAGACTCCCTTTTGAGCACCATGCTCTTAACTAGCTGAGCTAATTAGCCACAACAAACACATTTTCATGGACTAATGCCAAGCTTTTAGCTTAGTATTACGTCTACCATATTCCTACTTCAATACAATTCCTTCAAGCCCTTCACATCTCTGCTTCTCCCTTCAAGTGAAATTTCTTTGTTTTGTGGAAGCAAATTAAAATGTCATAGCTATCCATGGAGAAATCAGTGCTTTACAAGGCATTGTGTAATAGTTGTTACAAGCCATATTTAACATTGTTATATTTTAACACCTCTTCTTTTTCTGCAATAGCTTTCCCAGTCACAGGTAGCGTCTCCCTTGAGACAGAATCCAAGTTTTAGAAGTTATCACATAAGACCAAGGATGCTTCAAATTCTAGTTGTAACCTAAATAGTAGATGTTGAGGTCTAACTCATCAGTGCTCTGAGCAGATGAAAATAGGCTCTCTGTGGGTACTACAGTGACTAAGAAATTCTTCTGCACACCATGTCTTCTGTAACATCAATTATTCTTATTTAATTATGGGTGGCAAAATTAAAAAGAGATCATACAATATTATGGCTCATTATCACTCAAGTTTAGGTATACTGAAAGTGCAATTATATCCCCTGAAACAGAAATGATAGATACAAATCATATTATAACCAGATGCCTACCCATCTTAGTAGTGTTCAGCATCGCCTAAATAACACAACTTTGGGAGACTTCTCAGACTTTAAATCCTACCCAATTTAAAGGTGCACAAGATGTCTAGAGAATCCCTTTATTTAAATCCCACCTAAAACTAGGGGAGTAGAGGTGGAACATTTTATCCTACATAAAATACAAGCTCATTTGAAGTAACAACAGGCCTCTATTTGGCCTATTTGAAGTAACAGTAGGCCTCTAATTGGCATTTTCTTTCAGATTGAAAGAGCAAAATTCCTATAGGATATTGCTATTGTTGTATATTATCTCTGAAGACTAATATTATAGAGTCTTGAAACCCTATTTAGAGCGTGTTGAATACTCAAAGGGAATCATTAGTGCCTCTATCATGTGTATCGTAATGCCTGAGAACAATTTAAATTAGTCAGGTGAGCAAGGCAGAAGGAAATTATTTACCTTAATATTGAAGTTCAGTATTATTTGGGAAATAACTATGCCTTCTGGAAGTAAGTTTTATGTTTTGTGACCTGTTTAACCTTGAAACCAGGACAAATATTCCTTATAACCTAGTTACACACACAGTCTTCCCTGAATGCCAATAACCTATGGGTTCTTGTATAGTTTGAACTTCTCTAATATATTTTACATGATAGGTAAATGAATGAGTGAATTAATTAATGAACTAGAAAGCACTTATTAAGTGCATACTAATTGCCAGACACTTTGCTAAGCATTGGAGATACACACATAAGCAAGCAAAGTAGTTCATGCTTTCGAGAAGGTTATAACCCTAATGGAGAAGACACGCATATAAGGGAATGATGGATGGGGGAATCAGAGAAAGGGGTTGGTCAGAAGAGTCACAGAAATGTTTATTGGAGTCAATTGCTTGACGGGTCCTTTTTAGGAACAGGACATTGGTTTGATCATTATTCCCAGAGCTAGATTAGGAAGGGAACAAGGAAAGTTTATACATGCAATGGCTTGGCATGAAAATGCCAAGGGAGATGGTTAAACAACTTGTGGTACATGAATGTAATGAAATACTATTGTGCTTTAAGAAATGAGGAGCAGACAGACTTCATAATAACCTGAAAAGATTTACGCGATCTGATGCTAAGTGAAGGGAGCAGAACCAGAAGACCATTATACACAATTACAGACACACAGTATCTATGATGACTAACCTTGATAGACTTGGCTCTTCTCAGCAATACAAGGTTCAAAGACATCTCCAAAAGACTTATGATGGAAAAGGTTATCCAGATCCAGAGAAAGAATTACCGAGTCTGAATGCAAACTATTTGCTCTCTTTTTTTCCTTCTTTTTTTGGTTTTCTTTCTTCTTTTTTATGATTCATTCATTGGATATAATTCTTCTTTGCAACTTGGCTAGTGTGTAAATAAGTTTAATATGAAGGTATATGTAGAACTCATATCAGATCACATGCTGTCTTAAGGGGGAAGGGAGAGGTGAGGGAGGGGGAGAAAATTTGGAAATCAAAAACTTGTGGAATTGAGTGCTGTAAACTAAAAATTAAAAATAAATTTTAAAAAAGAAAATGGCCAGGGAGTATTGTGACGGGTCTGAGTTGGGGAGAAATATAAAGGATAAGAAGTCCAGGATCCCAGGGTCAGAGATGGAATGGTGAGTAGGAGGTAGAGGCTAGAATCCAAGAGCAAGGACATCTGAAGTTGACTAGGGAGTAGCATGTTAAAAATGGATTTAATTGCAAAAGAAACAGAGACTGATTTTCTCACTGCTCAGCAAACAGTTGGGGAAAAAAAGTAACTGCACCGAGGTTGATAAAACATTTGGTCTTCTCTATGGGGGGCAAACTGATGCTTCTAGAGGAGAGAGGAAAGGAACAGAAAGTATTAGTATCACCAGATCCTTCAGTTCTCCCCCTGTCCCTGAAGTCTATAGACAATGAAGTTTACATTTCCCCTACTTTCTGTGTCCCTAACTCCAATCCCCTTCATCCCATACTTCTACCTTTTCTATTCCCATAGTCCAACATCCTCCTGGCCAAGTCACTGAGGAAAATTTCTGGACACGTCTGCACTAGATGGCTCAGAGAAAGTGAGGTATTGTGCAGTGGTGAAGTGTTGCTTTTATCTCCACTGTGGGCTTAGAGGGTGAGAGAAATCATGAATGAATTAATTTCTGGGGGTCTAGCATTAAACCTATGAGTTCACCAAAATTACTGCCCCAGCAAAAGCACTCTGCTGCTTGATACCATACAGCTTCATTTCAGTTGAAATGTTTGGTTCTCTTCCTATTTGTGAATAGCAAAGATTGACTGTAAAGATATTTCACTCCCAAAATGTAAAGGTCACCTTCTGCATGTAAAGCAATATTGATTATTGATATTAATATTTGACCGCTTTTTGCCTTCTAGACTCACAGGATACATTTGAGGAGAAAAAATGGGAAACTTCTTTCCTAAGAGGGTCATTGAAAGAAAATAAATTCATTGACGACATAAAAATACAGAGCAAGTCAATTTAATTTTTTTGAATATAAAACATTCCTTTCACCTACTTTTTAAGATTAAGGAATATAAAATATTCTTTGTTAAATGCAACAAATAATAGAAAGATGATCTTTGGATGGCAGCTGGAAAGCAGGGACTTGCATGAGCTCCCCGCCAAATCCCTCCGAAAACCTATAAAAATGGCTATGAACAAATTCTAGAACTGCAGAAACCACAAAACAGCAGCCAGGACGGCCTGGATGGTTGCTGGGTGAGGTCTACTGGGCATGGAGCTGGGAGTGGAGGGAAGTGGAGCCCAGAATGGGCCGTGTGGACCAACCAGACCAGGAGCCAGGAAGAACAGGCCCTGGCACCCTGAATCAGTGAGCTGTGACAGTCACCAGACTTCACAACGCACAAACACCAAAGACTACAGAGAAGAACTGGAGAACACATGAAATAGCAGAGGGAAGCAGAGAAATCAAGATATTATAAAGCAGAACCAAAGGAATGAAAAAATGGAAGAAAATGTGAAATATCTCATTGGAAAAAACACTGACTTGGAAAATAGATCCATGAGAGATAATTTAAAAATTAGTGATCTATCTGAAAGCCATGATCAAAAAAAGAGCCTAGATATCATCTTTCAAGAAATTATCAAGGAAAACTGCCCTTATATTCTAGAGCCAGAGAGTAAAATAGAAATGGAAAGAATGCACCAATCGCCTCCTGAAAAAGATCCCCAAAAGAAAACTCCTAGGAATATTGTCACCAAACTCCAGAGCTCCCAGATTAAGGAGAAAATAATGCAAGCAGCCAAAAAGAAACAATTTGAGTACTGTGGAAACACAATCAGCATAACACAAGATCTAGCATCTTCTACATTAAGGGACTGAATGGCTTGGAATATGATATTCCAGAGGTCAAAGGAGCTAG
>JAQQSZ010001908.1:0-14924 GCA_028646595.1 Phalanger gymnotis | reverse complement strand
GCCTTTTAGCAAGATGTAGTGACCTTCCTTATCTCTTTAATTAAATCTATTTTTGCTTTTGCCTTGTCTGAGATTAGGATTGCTATCCCTTCTTTTTTTTTTCTTTTACTTCAACTGAAGCATATTATTTTCCACTCCAGCCTTTTACCTTTACCCTATGTGTATCTCCCTGTTTTAAATGTGTTTCTCGTAAACAGTATATTGTAGGATTATGGTTTTTAATCCATTCTGCTATCTGCTTCCATTTTATGGGAGACTTCATCCCATTCACATTCACAGTTGTGATTACTATCTGTGTCTTTTTCTCCATCCTATTGCCCCCATTTTCAAGCTTTCATTTCTCCTTTTCCTTTTCCACTCCTCAATGGATTTTGTTTTTGACCACTGCCTTACTCAGTTTACCCTCTCTCTTGATTCCCCTCCCTTATGTTACCATTTTATCCCTTGCTACTTCTTCCCTCCCTTCTGACCACCCTCCTCCCTTTTTCCTCTTTCCCTTCCTACTGCCTGTAGGAAAAGTTACATTTCTACACTTATCAGGGTATGTTATTTCCTCCTTGAACCAAATCTGAGAGTGAAGCTCAAATACTGCTATTCTCCCTCCCTTCTTTCCTTCTACTACAATATGTTTTTTGTGACTCTTCATGTGATGTAATTTACCCTTTTCTACTGCCTCCTACCTCTTCTCCCAGAATGATCACTTTTTATCTCTTAATTATATTTTTATCATTATATGAGTTATTTTATACTGACACCCACAGTCTATGTGTATCTCTTTCAATTGTCATAATAACTATACTGTTCTCAAGATTGACATATATATATATATATATATATATATGAAACACAAATAAAATAAAATAATCCTATATCAGGATGAAACTAATAAGCCTTATTGATTAACTAGGAGAATTTTGTTTACCTCTTTATGTCTCTCTTGAGTTTTGTATTTAGAGATCAAATTTTCTTTTGAGTTCTGGCCTTTTCATCAGGAAGGTCTTCAATTCCTTATTTTAATTGAATGTTTGTCTCCTTGTCTGGAAAATTATGTTCAGTTTTGCTGGGTAGTTGATCCTTTGTTGTAGCCTAGGCTCCTTTGCCTTTCACAATATCCTCTTCCAATTTCTCCTGCATTTAATATAGAAGATGAAAGATCCTGCGTGATACTGACTGTAGTTCTATGTTGAATTGTTTCTTTCTGTTTGTGGTATTTTCTCCTTAACCTGGTGGTTCTAGAATTTGGCTATAATATTTCTTGGAGTTTTCAATTTGGGATGTTTTTCAGGGGGTGATTAGTGGATTCTTTAAATGACAATTTTACCCTCTGTTTCTAGGAGCTCTGGGCAATTTTCCTTAAAGATTTCATGGAAGATACTGTCCAGGGTATTTTTTGTCATTATGGCTTCTGGTAAACCAATAATTCTTAGATTGCCTCTCCTGGATCCATTTTCCAGGTCAGTTGTTTCTCCAATCAGATATTTCATGTTTTCTTTTATTTTTTTGGATTCTTTAGATTCTGTTTGACTGATTCTTGATGTCTCATAGACTCATTAGCTTCTACTTGCCCAATTCTAATTTTTAATGTTTTGTTTTCTTCCTTTATCTTCTCTACCTCCTTTTCCATTTGGTTGATTTTCCTTTTTAATGAGACATTTTCTCCATTTATATTCTGATTTTCCTTAACTAATTCTCTGATTTTACCTTTTAAAGATTTGTTTTCTTCATTGAATTTTTTTTCCATTTTTTTCTTTTACCTCCCTAAATTGTTTTTTAAAGTCCTCCTTCAGTTCTCCCAGGAATGCTTTTTGGTCTGGAGACCACTTCACTTTCCCTTTTGAAGTTTCAGATGTGCATGTAGTGTCCATGCTGTCCTCTTCTGAATTGCCATTTTAATCTATATCATTATCTGTGTGATGCTGAGAAAAATAAACTTTATTCCCTGTACATAGGCTATTTAATTGTAGGTTTGATTGTATAAAACATTAATGTTTGCAGAAGAGCCAATGTTGTTGTACAATAACTGGGCAGAATGTAGTGATTTTTAAATTTTTTAAATTTACTTTTTTTTTTTATTTTTAGTTTACACAACTCAGTTCCACAAGTTTTTGAGTTCTAAATTTACTCTCCCTCCCTCTTCTCCTCCTTCCTCCCCCAAGATAAGATGCAATGGATGTAGGTTCTATAAAAACTTTGACATGAAAATTATTTTCACAATAGTCAAATTGTAAATAAGAATTATAAGCAATGAAATGAAGCATGAGAAAAAGAAAGAAAACCAAAAAAAGAGAGAGAGAAAGAGAGCAAATAGTTTGCCTCAATCTGCATTCTGACTCCATAATTCTTTCTCAGGATGTGGATAGCTTTTTCCATTGTGAGTCTTTGGGAGCTGTCTTAGAACATCACATTTCTGAGAAGAGCCAAGTTTATCAAAGTTAGTCATTACAGATACCATGTGTCTGTAATCATGTATAATGATCTTCTGTTTCTACTCCCATCACTCAGCATCAGATCATTTGAATCTTTCCAGGTTGTTATGAAATCTATCTGCTCCTTCTTTCTTATAGCACAATAGTATTCCATGACATTCATATGCCACAACTTGTTTAGCCATTCCCCAATTGATGGGCATCCCTTTGACTTCCAATTCTTTGCCACCACAAAAAGAGATGCTATAAATACTTTTGTGTATATAGGTATTTTTCCCACTTGTATGATCTCTTTGGGAAATACTCCTAGAAGTATTATTGCTGGGCCAAAGGGCATGCACATTTTTATAACCCTTTGGGCATAGTTCCAAATTGCTATCCAGAATGGCTTGATCAGTTCACAACTCTACCAAGAATGTAACAGTCTTTCTATTTTCCCATATCTTCTCCAGCATTTATCATTTCCCTGTTTTGTCATGTTAGCAAATCTTACAGGAGAGATGTGGTACCTAAGAGTTGTTTTGATTTGCATTTCTCTAATCAATAGTGATTTAGAACATTTTTCATATGACTATAGAAATCTTCAGTTTCTTCCTCTTCTACCTTTTCACATCCTTTGACTATTTATCAAGTGGGGAATGACTTGTATTCTTATAAATTTGACTCAGTTCCCTGTATAATTTAGAGATGAGGTCTTTATCAGAGACACTAGTTGTAAAAAAACCTTTTCCAATTTTCTCTTGCCTCTTAATTTTTGTTGCACTGGCTTTGTTTGTACAAAATTTTTTCAATTTAACAGAATCGAAATTATCCATTTTTCATTTTGTGATGGTCTCTATTGCTTCTTTGCTCATAAATTCTTCTCTTCTCCATAAATCTGACATGTAAACTATTTCTTGCACTCCCAAATTGCTTGTAATATCAGCCTTTATATCTAAATTGTGAACCCATTTTAACTCTATTTTGGTATGTGGTGTAAGATATTTGTCTATGCCCAGTTTCTATCATACTATATCCTGGTTTTCAAAGCAGTTTTTTTGTGAAATAATGAGTTCTTATCCCAGAAACTGGGTTCTTTGGGTTTATCAAAGAGGAGAATACTGTAGTCATTGACTACTGTGTCTTGTGTACCTAATCTATTCCACTGATCCACCACTGTATTTCTTAGCCAGTACAAAGTACTTTAGATCATTGCTAAATGTAGTGATTTCGAGAGGAGATAAGTAGGATATTATTGGAATATTGGTGGAACTTGTGGATCCTTGTTATTTTCTGTCTACACGGCCCACTGCAGAAACTTTGACTTAAAAGATCAGCCAGGGGAATATGTGTCATATTCTTAGACAAAAGACTTCACATATCTTACTTGTCACTTGAAGATTCCATAGGAAAGCATATGCCAGGCAAGGGATAACTAGATTCTAAAACCTTTGGTGAATAATGAGTTAAAAATCCCTAAAATCAGTGCTGGTTGGGCATCTGAAGCTTCCTTGGTGGAGTTCTATTTCCTACCAATAATTCCTTTTCTGTAAGTAACAATTTCTAAATGGAGTTTTAAGTTACCCTTCACAATGATCAATTTGTTAATATCCTTTTTAAAGTGGCCCGATGGAAGCTGAGTATAGTGCTCCCCTTGTAGTCTAACCACTTGCTATTATTGCAACCTTATTCTGGTCACCTTCTTTCCATTAATCTAGTTCATGATCACATTAGCTTGAAGAGAAAAAAAAAGAAAGACTTGTGTCTCACTTTGGCTCATAACACACTATCAGGTGCTTCGAATCCATCTGTCTTTTTCACACTGACTGCTCTTAAACTAGGTCTTTCCTCTTATGCCCCTTCGTACTTAATTTTTTTTAAATTAAATGCATGTCTTTACTTTTATCTCCATTACATTTTATCTTCTTAATTGAAGCTCATAATTTCAGACTGACCAGATCTTTTTTTAAAAAATCTCATATGCAAGTTCTTTAAGTAATTTAGGATCAAATCCATCTTCATCCAGAAACTGGAGCATATTATATAGCAATACATCCTATTTTGAACTTCCTTTGTTTTTGCTTTAGTTTTTTTTTTAATTTTATTTTTTCTTATTTTTTTCCTATTCTAGGAGTATTTTCATACATGGAGAAAATGACAACAAAATGCTACATTCTTCTTATTCTGGAAATCTAGAATTCTTTTAGAAGGAATTTCTACATCCGAAAATATATCAAGAACAACAAAGGCCCCCTCTAAATTACCTGTCCATATCTTATTATAGTCAACGAATATAAGGTAGATTGAAAGTTAGGATGGACGTCATAAGTTATCTTATCCATCCCTCTCTTATCTCATATGAGGAAACTGAGTCATAGACAATTTAAATGACTTTCCAATCATCACATAAGGTGGAATAGAGCTCAAAATGTAATCTATATCTTCTGACTCCATTTCCTTGTTCTGGGTTTTCATATTTTTTCAAATCAATACAGTTTGCAGATCTTTTGGGGGGGGAGGGGATAGGGAGAGTCTGTTTTGTTTTGTTTGTTTGTTTGTTAGACTTAGTACTACTTAAGCATGTTATTCCATGTGGCACATGTGATGTTAATCTTTGGAACCCATAGTTAAGCCTTGACATTTACTTTCATACATTTTTAAAAATTTCATTCAAAAAAAAACATGCATCTAAACTGTAAGCAAATGTCTTTTAGCTAATGATATCATTTTTATCTGACCTAACTTTTAGGGGATTACTATGGTATATCTCTATAGATTTTCATTTCAAAATGAAATAGATTACTTTGTTAAAAAAATTCATTCAATTGAATATTCTGTTTAGTTTTGGATATATTTTTTCCTTTGTTCTACATACGAAGGCATTGATACAAACTTTTCTTTCTCTGTCTGAATACAGTTTTAATAAACTCTTACTATTTTCATTGGAACTTCTCCATTTCTCTTCATTCTGAACTTCAGGCTCCTTGACAGTATCATTATATGTCAGGATTTTAGTTTTTCTTTGGTAATATTGACTTCCTCTAGGTTTTTTTTTATATATTTTTGGTTTATAAAATTAGATTACAGTTGTACTCAAGTAGGTTTCTTTGGATAACTCATCCTTTTCTCCCCCATCAAGATTTTTCAGTTCCTAAGATCAAAGAAATAGAGGTAAAGGGAGATCAGAATGCTATTGTATTTATCTCTCACAATGCTAGCCCCCTCTTAAATTTTTAAGTTGATTTATTAAATCAAATTAGAGACTTTAAATTGATACATGTGACATTTTATCTTGTTATCATTAGTATATTTGTTGCTTCTTCTCATATACCATCAGGAAATAAGAGTGGTTTTATCTTCTCTTTACTTATATTCATGTATTTAATTTATTTCTTTTGTCTTATAGCTGTTGTTTCAAGAACAATAACAAATAGTGGGTAGTGGAGGAAATGGACATCCCTGCTTCACTCCTATATTTATTTTGTAAGGTTCTGTCATGTCTCCATTGCAAATGATGTTTTATTTTGGTTTTAGATAGATAGGCTTAAAAATCTTTTAAAGGACCCTTTATGCCTATATATTTTGTAGTTTTTAGCATGAGTGAGTATTGGAAATCTGCAAAACCTTTTTCTACATGTATTGTAATATGTACTTTTTCATGTTTTGTTCCTTAATATGATTAGGGTAATTATTTTCTTAATGTTGAGCCATGCTTGAAACCCTAGCTTAAATTCAACTTGGCTATAATGTTTGAATTTTTGGATGAGTTCCTGTAGTTTGACAGGATTTTCTTCAAAAAATTAATCAATATTCATTAAAATATCTATGTATTAAATGTTTTCAATTTTTTTTCTTTTTTCTTTCATCTAGTTTTGTTGTGATTTCAAATGGTATATTTGATGCTTTGTTGATTTTCTTCCATTTTTTAAAGATCAGATTAGATAATTGTTTACTGATTTTATTAGTGTTTATAAGGAACCAGCGATTCATTTTTTTTGTTTTGATTAATCACCAGAGTTTTAGTTTATCAATACATTCATGGTTTTAATAGCCTACTTTTTATTAATTTTACATGTATTTATTTGTTGTCCTAACTTTTAAATGAATATTTAGTTCACTGATCCTTTCTTTATGTTTTGTCGATATATATTTTAGAGATATGTTTTTTTTTTCCCCTGAGGACTACCTTAACTGCATCCTCAAATTTTCAACATATTAATTCATCATTATCATTTTCTTTAATGTGATTACTAAGTGTTCTAGATTTTTCAGCACTTTTAACTTCTCTAATTTCCTTTTGACTTACTTTTTTTAAAATGTACAAAACTGAAAAGGGAGAACTGATGGGGTGCTAGAAAATATTTCGTTCTTTGAGACTTGGTCTATTAAGAGATGCCAAAATTCAACCTGTGGTAGAGACTTACAAGCTCATATTTGGCTGATTAGTCACAGCTTGACTCACTATACATCGATCCTGACATGATGATGTCACTTTGGTCCACTTTGAGTATGAAGGATAAAAATTAATATTGTGATGTG
Organism: Phalanger gymnotis; assembly: GCA_028646595.1. Lineage (NCBI taxonomy): Eukaryota > Metazoa > Chordata > Mammalia > Diprotodontia > Phalangeridae > Phalanger > Phalanger gymnotis. Next base: position 7,980 of record JAQQSZ010001908.1, on the reverse strand, counting down.
TCCTCTGAGCAAGAATCATAGTACCTAGGATCATGTCCAGAATTCTTAGGATAGCCAACAGAGGACAGGCAGTGTGAGAACAGAGATACCTCTTACTGACTTTTACCAAGATAAGTGGTGAATGGAAGGGATTGGATTAGGATTAAAGTCACTAAAGTCTAAGAACACAGCATCTTCTATCACACTACCCTGTAACCTTCATGAATTGAGATCTCCATTAAGGGATTCATCACGAAAAGGGATAAGAAATTACAAATAAATTAACAAACAATCAACAGCAACAACCAAACAGAATGAATGACCATGACTTGTAATTTTCCTAGCACATAAGAAAGAGATAGAAAGGAGGGGGGGAATATCTCCCAGATCTCCACCCTGGAAGAGCTAAATAAAGAGAATAAGAAAGGATGGCTAAATACTTCAGTCATGAACATATTTAAAATGGATTTAAGAAGATACTAGAAAGGAGAGTAAATAAGATTAAAGAAGTAAATTAATACATTGTAGGATGACATGACACAGATGAGCATGGCGCAGATTAAAAGGAGAGTGGAAGAAGGAAAGAAGAATTAAGAACTATATGCTATGTTTAGGGAAAGATAGAGTAAGATGCGAATGAAACAACTGAATAACAACTCTCTATCTATCTAACCTGGGAGTTTATAGACTAAAAAAAGAAAACCAAATAATGAATTTAAAATATATGAAAGTAAGAAATATATTAGAAACTAAATCTGCATGAAATAAACATAAAAATGGCAACGTCTCAAACTTTGTGAGACACAAAGCAATCCTCATAAGAAGAAATGTTATATCATGGAATATGTATGTGTATGACTATGTGTATTTATATATGCATATACACATACATGTGTATATAATGTGTGTATGTACATATACTCCCATATATCTATATATGTTCATGTGTGTTTGCATATGTACATGTGTGCACATGTCTGTATATGTATACAAATACACAAATATATACACACATATGTATTTATATATGTGTGTGCATAATAGAAAATAAATATATAATATAATGTATGTATATTAGAATATATACAAATAGATAAGAAAAATTAAAACTGAATACAAAATTTTGAAAAATAGAAACTGAGGAAATTGTCAAATCTGGAATTAAAAGAAATCATTTTGAAAATTAGAGGACAGAAGTGATAGATTCTAAAACCCTCAAATTTTGAAATGATAAAACTGCTTTATCCTCAAAAAGACTAACAAAAACATTAAAAATAGTCAACTTGATTTAAGAAAAAAAAGATTGCTGGTAAAAATAAACCAAAATATAGTATGGGAATAATAATAAATAATTAACAATCATAACAGGCAAAAAAGAGTGATCAAATGATCAAAACACAATGAACAAAAAATACAAAATTATATCCAAAGGAAACCTTCATGATCTGTCCCATTTAAGTTTTAGTTAAAGGAACTGAGGTTGAATTTGCAAAAGAAAAGGCTAAGAGTATGAGGCGGGGTATAATAACACCGTTATTTGAAGGGTGGGTTGTCATGAAGTTCAATTAGCTATTTTTTATTGGCCATAAAAAGCAAACCTAGTAACAATTAAAGTAGGTGCTAACAGATAAATTTAAACTCGATGTAACAGAAATTAATGAATAAACTTCCTATCCATGAAATCTATCCCAATGAAAGATTGCCTTAATAAAAACGTATTGCGGATTTGCGCATTAATGAAGATTCATAGAGGAGGTTGGGCAAGATGCTGGTGGATTTTTCCTGCTCAAGTTTAAGATGAGCTAGATGTCCACTTTGGTCACTCTGTCTTCAAAAGTTTTGTCATTCTTCATCTGAAGGTAGTCGCTTGCAACAAAGTGGTACATCCATCCCTTTTCATTATTATATGCTCACACAATTTGACTCTTACTCACTGTTCTACCTTTGCATTTAGGGTATGCTGGCTCTCCAATTATAGTCTGTTTTCCAAAAGGTACCTGCCTTCACTTTAGACTAGCTTCAAGTACTTGTCACCAAAACGTGTACATTTCAAGTAGATGGTCTGCATTTACCATGACAGTTAGTTTCAGATTAATTGTCACATTTCACTGAAATTACACAGATCTTGAAGTGAGAAAGTCCTAAGTAATGCCCTTGTCTCCTGGTATGCTGCCCCATGGAAAGTCTCATGAACTGATTACACAATGTATTCCTGACACCATCACATAGACAATAGAAAAAAAATGTCACTCAGCCAGAGTCTAACTTTTCTCTCTTCCTGATGACCTTTTCCATGAAGACAAGTGCCTTTACCAGCTGTGGCACTTGGAAGTAAATTTTAAAGCCAAGATATTCTAAAAAGGTTAAAAGTTATATGAAATAATGTTAAGAAAATGTTTAGATCTTCCTAAGTGATAGTGTGAAGGACTCGGGGGGGCATCAAATGAAAACATCTTTCTCCCCTCCCCCCCCAACATAATGTAGTACTAAGGTGGGGTTTAATTAAAAATAAAGTATGGAAGGACAAGAAATTTGGTTTCCATGGCTACATTCCCTTCTTTACATTGTGGAGGAAGTAGGTGGGATTGCTGCCATGTCTGCTAAAATTAAGACCAGATACCCACTAGAATATGGAGATAATACTATTGTGAGCATTATGGAGTCAAATACATATCATTTTGGAAAGATAGAATATCACAAAATTACTTGATTAGAATTTATCAACTACTTATAGGCAGCATCTAGGTATCTCAGTGAATAGAACACTAGGATGGGAGTCAGGAAGACCTGAGTTGAAAGCTGACTTCAGACACTTACTAGCTAAGTTACCCTGGGGAAGTCACTTAACCTCTCTGCCTTAATCCCCTGGAAAAGGAAATGGCAAAACACTCCACAATCTTTGACAAGAAAATTGCCTGGACGATATTGACATGCTATGGTCCTTGGAGTCATGAGGAATCAGACCTGGCAGAATAAGTGAGCAATAACAAAATACATACTAGGTGTCAGGAATCTACCACACTTTGGAGTTACAAATGCAAAGAAGCTAAAATCTTCTCTACCCTCCAAGAGCTTACATTCTAACTGGCGAAAACAACACATAAAAGGCAACAATAATGTGAGGATGGAGATAGCTTCACCAAGCATAGTTAGAGTACAAGGCATTGTTTTACGGCCATCATAAGAAGGCAGTATCTTAAAGCACCATCATTCAACAGTTCCTGACCTGAGTTCTGTGTTATGACACCAAAAAACATTCTTCCCTTTCTAAGAAGAGAAGAACTTTTCTCCTCCATTTACTTACATGCATCAACAATTCCATTCAATTTCATTCAATAATCACCCATTTGAGTACTTACTATGTTGTAGGAACTTTGTTATGAACAAATCCAGAAATAAAGTAATGTTTGCCCTCAAAACACTTGCATTTTACACAGGGAAATATCAAATGGAACAAATTGGCTAGACTGTTCTGGAAAACCATGAATTTGATTCATATTCCTTGACTTGACTAAAGAATGTAATTCATGAGGTCTGACAGACTAATAACAATCAATCTTTAGCCTTAGCCAATGGAATATATCCAATCCATTCCCAAGCTTGTTGGGGTTTTGCCCCAATATCTGTCACAATGCACTGGAACAGTATCAGTTCAAATTTAGGCCTTCATCACCACTCACTTCTACTACTGTAATAGCATCAGTGTTTTTGAGTCTTCCCTACCCTGTCCCAAAGTTACCAATTTCAACTTTAAGGAAGGAGCATCTCTTAGTTCTATTACTCTGGGGTTTAGCCTCTTCCTTGCCCTGGCTTACATGGCAGTAAAGGAGATTACAGTCACATTCTGAAGGGTCTGTCTTATGTGAAGACAAGGGGCAATGGAATATTGGAAACAATAATAATAACAAGAGGAAGAAGTAGCAGCAGTAGTAATATGATAACTACCATTTGTATAGCACTTTGAGACATTCAAAGTGTTCTACAAACATCTCATTTGATTCCTACAACAACCCCGGCAGGTATGTGCTATTATCAGGCCCATTTTACGTGTGAGCAAACTGAGGTAGGGTTGAGTAACTTTCCCAAGGTCACACAAATAGTTAATTTCTGAGGATGTATTTAAACTGAGTCCTTTGTGACTCTAGGTCCAGAAATATACCAACCTTGCAACCTAAGACTTTGCAAGCAAAGATCCCGCATTCAAATTGTTACTATCTATGTGAAAATTCCTAGGTCACGTATTCATTTTGGATCTCAGTTTACTGTTCTTTAAAATTAGAACTTTTAACTACATGGCCTCTCAGAGCCTTCTGATCTCTAAATCTGTGATCCTATGAGACTATCACTTTTGATTTTAAATTCTCCCTGACCTAATCCAAAGGACACTATTGTGAGAAGTTTACAAGCCGACTTCACAGAAACATTCCAGAATGTAGGAAGGGCATTGAAGGCAGAGAAAACCCAACTGAGAGTATGAATATTGTATATCTTAGAGAGCCAGGTAGAGAAGAGAAACTTTGAAGTACTAAAGTGATACTTCATTTTGCAAATGAAGAAAGAATTTGTCCAACATCACACATCTCTATGAGTATATAGCTGAGGTAGATCCCAAATTTCCAGACTCCAGTTCCAGTGGAATTCCTGTTTTTTTTTTTTAAAAAGGACACAAATAGGAAGAAAATAGAGAGGGAATAAAGAGAAAAATAGAAGGACAGTTAAGTGAAAGGACAAATAATATAATTCTAAGCAAGCAAATGTCTATTATCTTGTCCTCTCCATCTAAGAGCAGGAATAGAACCTAAAATGATAAAGTCAGGTGGAAATTTTGAGAATAAAAGAAGAGACAAATTTAAAATAAATAAATATTCTTAAATTACCTGCTATATCTACCGCACTCTGCTAAGCTCTAAGTAAGATCATTTTAAAGATGAATTTATTTATTTTTAATTTCTAATATTCATTTTCATGAGATTTTTAGTTACAAATTTTCTCCCTTTTATCACCCTGCTCCCCCTTATTCCCCTTTCTTTTTTTGTAGAGCAAGATAGATTTCTATACCCCATTGCCGGTATAGCTTATTTCCCAGTTGCATGTAAAAACAGTTTTTAACATATGTTTTTAAAATTTTAAGTTGCAAATTCTCTCCCTTCTTCCTTTTCCACCCTGCCTCCTTGAGAAGACAAACAACTCGATATAGGTTATATATGTATCATTATGCAAAACACTTCCACAACAGTCATGCTGCAAAAGATTAGCTATATTTCCCTCCATCCTATCCCATCCCCCATTTATTCAATTTTCTCCTTTGACACAGTTCCTTTTCAAAAGTGTTTGTTTCTGATTACCCCCTCCCACAATCTGTCCTCCCTTCTATCATTCCCCCTTTTTATTCCCTCCCCCCCCACTTTCCTGTAGAGTAAGATATCAAGTCCAGTGTGTATATTATTCACTTCATAAGCCAAATCTATTGAGTAAGGTTCACTCATTCCCTTTCACTTCCCCTCTCTTCTCTTCCATTTTAACAGATTTTTCGTGCCTCCTTTTATGTGAGATAATTTACCCCATTCTATCTGTCCCTTTCTCCTCCTCCCAATATATTCCTCTCTTACCCTTTAATTTTATTTTTTAGATATCATCCCTTCACATTCAACTCACCCTGTGGCCTCTGTCTGCGCATATGTATATTCCCTTCAACTACCCTAATACTGAGGAAGGTCTCATGCGTTACACATATTATCTTTCCAGGTAGGAATGTAACCAAAACAGTTCAACTTTATAAGTCCTTTATGATTTCTCTTTCCTGTTTACCTTTTCATGCTTCTCTTGACTCTGGTATTTGAAAGTCAAACTTTCTATTCAGTTCTGGTCTTTTCATCAAGAATGCTTAAAAGTCCCTTTTTCACTGAAAATCCATTTTTCCCCTGAAGTATTATACTCTGTTTGGATGGTTATTCTTGGTTTTAATCCTAGCTCCTTTGACCTCCAGAATATCCTGTCCCAACCCTTCAACTTCTTAATGTACAATCTACTAGATCTTGTGTTATCCTGATTGTGTTTCTGCACTACTTGAACTGTTTTTTTCTGGCTACTTGCAGTATTGTCTCCTTGATCTGGGAGCTCTGGAATTTGGCAACAATATTCCTAGGAGTTTTTCTTTTGGGATCTTTTTCATAAGATGATCGATGGATTCTTTCAATTTTTATTTTACCCTCTGGTTCTAGAATATTGGGGAAGTTTTCCTTGATAATTTCTTGAAAGATGGTGCCTAGGTTCTTTATCTTGATCATGGCTTTCAGATAGTCCAATAATTTTTCAATTATCTCACCTGAATCTATTTTTCAGGTCAGTAGTTTTTCCCATGAGGTATTTCACAATAACTTCTATTCAATTTTTTATTCTTTTGGTTCTGTTTTGTAACATCTTGATTTATCATCAAGTCATTAGCTTCTGTTTGCTCTATTCAATTTTTTAAAGAATGCTTGTCTTCGGTGAGCTTTTGGACCTCATTTTCCATTTGGCCAATTCTGCTTTTTAAGGCCTTCTTCTCCTCGTTGGTTTCTTGAACTGCTTTTGCCATTTGTGTTAGTCTATTTTTTAGATTGTTATTTTCTTCAGTATTTTTGGGTCTCTTTTAGCAAGGTATTGACTCATTTTTCATGATTTTCTTGAACTCATTTCTTTTCTGAGTTTTTCCTCTACTTCTCTTACTCAATTTTCAAAATCCTTTTTGAGCTCTTCTGTGGCCTGAAACCAATTCATATTTTTCTTGGAGGCTTTTCATGTAGTATCTTTGATTTTATTGTCTTGTTCTGACTGTATGTTTTGATCTTCTTTGTCATTAAAATGAGATTTTGTAGTATGATTTTTATGTTTTCTGCTCATTTTCCCAGTCAATTACTTGACTTTTGAGCTCTTGGTCAAGGTATGACTCTCATTTAAGAAGGGAGAGTGCTCTGTCTCAAGATTCAGTTTTGCCTTGCTGTTTTCGAAGCTACTTGTAGGCAACTGTAAACTTTTAGTTCTTCCGAGGTGGCAAGACAAGGTGTTTATTCCTCTAATGGCCTGTGTTCTGGTCTTTGAGTGACCTCAAGCACTTTTATCTGGCTTGGAACTGCTAGGAGGACTCCCTTTCCACAGCCACCACAAGCCCTGCCACACCAGCACTCCTTCTCACCCCAGGACAGCCACCCAGGACTGCAACCCAGAACCAAGCAAGGCAAAGCAAGAGAATCCTGCCTCAGTGTCAGCAAAGAGATCCCTGCACTCCCATTCCGATCAGCTCTTTGATTCCCCATGCTCTTTGTGGGCCTAGAGCTCTGGAAGCAGCCTTTGCTGCTGCTGCTACTGCCACCTCCACTGAAGCCATCTCCACTGCTCTGGGGCTGGGGCCGGTCCTTGTCTTTCTCTCACCCAGGTCCGACAGAGTTTTCTCACTGACCTGTTCAGTTGTCTTTGGCCTTTGTGGATTTAGAAGTCTGAAAACCTCAACAGCTCAGTGATTCAGTGCCCTGAGGCCTGCTCTTCAGGGTCTGCTGGGGCTTTGTCTGTTTTGGTGCAGGCCACAGTGGGCTCTGCTCCCAGTACAGTGTGATAGACCCTTCCCAGTGACCATCCAGGTCAGCTTGGGCTGAGGACTTGTTTCACTCTGTCATTTTGTGGGTTCTGTAGTTTTAAAATTCATCTAGAGTCATTTTTTACAGGTGTTTGTAGGGATTTAGGAGAGAGCTCAAGCAAGTACCTGCTTTTACTCCACCATCTTGGCTCCACTCCCTCTGAGTAAGATTTTTAAAAATAAGAAGGCATGACCTCTGCTCTTGCTGAGTTTACAATCTACTAGGGAAATAGGGCATGTACATAAATAAGCATAAAATAAATGAGAAAGTTCTAAGAGGAAAAACTGTATACTATTTGTTCTGAGGTTATAGAAATCTTCAAGTGGAACATGGTTGAATACTTTTCAAGGATGCAAAGGCACAGCTGGTGCTTGGCTCATTTTTTTTT
>JAQQSZ010001907.1:0-14924 GCA_028646595.1 Phalanger gymnotis | reverse complement strand
CCCTGGGGCTTAGCACTTAACAGCTGAAAGTACTTCCACTCAAAAGAAACAAAAGCCATGCTAATGAGACAATTTTGCTTAACAACACACTCCACCCCTTGTTCTAGGATACAACCTCCTGACTTCCCCCACTTCCCACCTCCCCTTCCCCCATGTGAGCTCTCCTCACAGCAGGGGCTACCTTTGAATTTGTACTTGTATTCTCAGTGCTTGGCACATAGTAAGCACTTATTGCCTTTTCATTCATTCAGAGGTTTATACTTGGCACAGTAGTTGTTCACATTCGCTGAGAAGTTGACCTAAAAGTTTTCTTCAGTGTTTGCCTGTGTGTCCTTTTTCTTATACTCTGGGACAGGGGGATGCCTCAGACCTGGGGCTCCGCGAGGGCAAGGCTTCATAAATGGGGCTCTCGCAAGTCTACTCCACATACCAGAGGCTTCCTGGGGAAAAGGGCTCTTCCCCTCCCACCTCAAAATTGGGGCTGCTGAGGGGCAGGGTTTATAACTTCTGCACCTATGTGTCTCCCTAAACTTAGCAGGAGCTGCCTCCCCACATCTAAGGCTCCCTAAGGCAGAGACCATGTTTAGCTCCTGGAACTGACGCTCCCAGAAAGAAGAAACTCTTGTTTGGACCTCGGAGGAGGGGACACAAAATCCCTACAGGCAACTCCTCTCTTGGACTCTAGGACAGGCATTTGGGTTCTATCTTCCAGAAGAGAGTCGTGTTCCAGCCTCAGACAGGAAGGAAGCTGGGCAGATTTAAAAAAATAATAATACTAATAAACAAAAACAAGCCTTCCTGGCGGGTTTCAAAGCTGGGAGTCAGAAGTAGTAAGCGCAGCACGCGGAGCCCGCGTCCTTGGCAACCACGGGCAGCCGTTGCTAAGGGGCGGGCCCTCCGCCCACACTCAAGATGGAGCGGCGACAGCGTCATACCAGGAACGAAAGCCCCAGGAAGCCTATAGGGAGGCCAGGCTAGCGTCTGGCAAAGGTCATCCTTGGGGCCCGCGCCCCATAGTCTCCGCCTCGCTGGAGAGGATTTAAGTCAAAGGCAGCGTCTCTTCATTAACATCCAAGCTCTTTATAACCCACCTTTGCATCCAAAGCGCTGGCGACAACAATGCCGCCAGCAGCCAACATGGCTGACGCACCGCTTCCTGCGCCGCCCCGTGCCAAAATGGTGACGCTTCCGGCCCCTGGTAGGCCCGCAGGGAAGATGGCGGAGAAGCGGCGGCCCACGGCGCCGGTGGCGGGGGCTTCCGAGGCTCGGCGGGCGAGCCCGGCACGGGGCCTGGCTACTGAAAGCGAGGAGGAGTTCCTGCGGCAGGCCGGGGTGACGGCCATGCTCCGCGCGGCGCTGCTCAAGGTGCTGGAGGCGCGACCCGACGAGCCGCTCCCCTTCCTGGCGCACTACTTCGACAACCTGGGCCTGCGCTCGCCAGCCAACGGCGGCGCCGGGGAGCCCCCGGGCCTGCTTCTCCTGCAGCAGCAGCGCATCGGCCGCGCCCTGTGGCACCTGCGCCTGGCTCACCACTCCCAGAGGTGCGGGGGCTGGGCCGGGTGGGCAAACCGACCGACGGACCCACCGAGCTGCTGGGCCGCAGCCTTCGTAGACTACAAGTCCCAGCAGCCTTTGTGCGTCGTGGGGGCATGCTGGGAATCGTAGTCTCCGCCATAGACATGCACACCCTTTTCTCCCCTCCCCACTTCGGGTGTGGGCGGCGCGTTGCATGTTGGGCCTTGTAGTCTTCCCTTGCCAAGCCGTGGAGACCAGATGGGACCTGAAACAGATCTCAGCCCTTAGCCTCCCAGGCGAAGCTTAGAACCTAGAGCATGGGATGTCAGAGCTGGGAAGGCTCTCTTAGTCTAAGCTTTTCATTTTACGTGGGAGGTCCAGAGAGGGTCTCACGTTACAAAAGAGCCCCAGAAAAAGGACTTTTGAGGTTTGATAGTGAGTGTGGAAGGAGGGGGAAGGGAATCTTGGACAGCACCTCTGGGTTCTAGCCCTAGCTCTAGTTTGTTAACCCGACCAATGCATTTCACCACGCCAGGACTCCGTTTTCTCCAGTATATAATAGAGATAATTAGATTTGCCCTGCCACCGATAAACATGAGCGACTTAAATGCCTGGGGCAAAGCACTTGTCCTTCCTGTGCCTTAGTTTCTCCATCTGTAAAATCATAGATTTGGACCTGGAAAGGACCTTACAGATCGTCCAGTCCAATCCTCTCATTTTGCAGATTTTACAAATTTAGGCCTAGAGAATTTGAGTGGCTCACACAAGTAGCAGTAGGTGACAAGTTAAACCCAGGTTTATCTGACTGCCTATGGAACCAGTCCACTTTGTACTCCTATGATGCCTCCTTATGAGAGATTAGATATTATGGTCTCCCTTCCTGTCTTACAATTCTGTGATTCTACCTCTCCTCTTGATTCCCACACCAAGCTATCACACAGCCACTTTGTAGGAAGGATAGAATGAAAAGCCAGGTCTCCTGACTCCTGGTTTAGGGTTCAATCTCCCAGATTCCACTGGCCCTTGTTCAGCTCTCTCCAGTAATGAACAGACTGTGAACTCCAGGCCTCTGTAAACCTCGTATCCAAGAATAGTTTGCCCCTAAAATGCCAGAAGCGTAATTTTATATTCAGGAGGAAACCATACACAAACCCCAGTTTTTATTATTACCCTTTTATTATTTTATGGTCTAATCATTACTGTTTTGTATTCTGGAACAGCTTTATACCCTTACCTCATTCATCTTCCCAATAATCTGGCAGATGACAAATCCCTTTAAGCTGACTTTACAGACAGAAACAAAGCCTGTGTAGGAGGGAGGAGCAGATACTGGGTCAGATGGGATGGGTCCGGGAACCTAAGTGCCCCTGGATCCTCTCCCATTTCTCCAGAGAACAGTTCACTAGGCTTTTTGTGGCCCAGAAGCCCAATCCCCTCCTTCCATTGTGCCAGGCCAGGACTCAGACTAGCATGTTCTCCCCTTCCCACCTTTCCTGATCCTGTTTCAGGGTACAGCCAGAAGAGGAGGGGCAGCGGAGAGCATTTCCACAAACACCACTCTCTCCCCTCTAGAGGCCACAACAGCACACACAAGGGGGTGTCAGACATCAGGTTTGAGGTCGCAGAGAGGGAAAAGGCTCTGGACTGGGAGGCACAGACCTGAGTTCCAGTCTCAGCTCTGCCCCTGACTTGTTGTGTAACTTTGAGCAAACCTGCTTCCTTTTCTGAGCCTCAGGGCTTTGAACTAAGGTCCCTTCCAGGTGTGCTTTTCAACAAATTCAACAAACCATCCTATATATACTATGCAAAGGAGTGTGCTAGGCACTGAACATACAGAAACAAAATAATCCAATCTTTGACTTCAAGGGGCTTTCACTTTGCTTTGGGGTGGAGGTGGGATATGGCATGACCAGAGAGCAGTGTAACTTAAGGAATGGAGGGGGCCAAGGAGAGATCAGACAAAGTACTTATGTAATAGTAGGGAGAAGATGATCAGAGGGCTGGGGAGAGTGGTGAGCCTTGGAGAAAGTTAAGGCCTTCTTCGAGTCATGGTTTAGGAAGAATTGTACCATGTACAGCCTCATCAGAAACACAGGAGCTAGAGAGCCAAGTTCTGAGGACAGCCCACAGCCCAGGTCCAGTTGGCTGAGCACGGGAGGGTGAAGCTTACGTAAGCTCTCTGTGCTCTGGGAGCTGCCATCAGAGCAGACAGCCCCCAGACCTGAGGGAACACAGGGACTTACCCTCAGCCTGAAGGGGGAGAGAGGACACACAACAACATGATGTGTGAATTAACGATGGAAAGATGGTCTGGAGCTGAAATGCTAGATGGGAGAGTTTGGATTTTATCTTCCGAGCAGTAGGGAGCCACAGGGGGAGTGATAGTCAAACCCATACCTGAGGAAGATTAGTTCGGCAGCTGCCTAATGGATTGAAGAGGAGAGAGACGAGGCTGGGAGGCTATTGAGTCCTCCAAGTACGAGGTGTTGGCAGGTCAAGCTAGACTAGTGGCCCCCCGAGTAAAGAAAGGGATGGAAGAAGGAGATGGGGTGGTAGAAGCCCTAAGTGTCAATGCCCGATCAGCTCATTGGGGTGGGGGAAAGGGCAGATCCCTCCCAAGCCCTGCAAGGATGCTGGTGCCCTTGATAAAAACAGGGAAATGTCGAGGAGGGACAGTCAGCCAGTCTGGACTCAAAGGCTGAGGGTTCAGATTCTGTCTCTGTGACTTAAGTATCTGGGTGATCTTACAAGTCATGTCAGTTCTTGGGGCTCCAGCTGGATAACTTCCCTGGTCCTTTCCAGCTCCACACCTGTGCTCCTGCGATGGGTTCGGTTCTGAGCCTGTTGGTGACGCTGAAAGGCCATTCAGGTGGAGGTGTAGGACTGTTGCGGGAAGAGCTGATAACTAAATTGACTTAGTCATGGGTGGCCCAGGGGAAGGGCTGGTGAATAAATGCACACGAGAGGAGATGAGATCACTGAATAGAGAAAGAAAGAAGGGGAAAAATAGCAATAAAAATAAGATTTTAAACAAAGGTATCATTGAGGCTAAAAAAGGGGAGTCACTATATATTCAGAGGTTTCTTCTAACCCGTCACTTCTGATTCCATCTTTTTTCCTCCCTCCTCTCAGTTCCATGAACTAGTCCCATTATCTACCCTAACCTCTGGGCCCTTTGTGAGGAAAAAAATCCCATGGCAGGAATCCTCAGCCCCTCCTTGGTCCAAAGTAACTCAGGGAGATAGACATGGAAATATGGCAGAGGCAGATGTCAAGGAGGCAAGTATAGGTGAGTGCGCCACACCTCCACTGTCCGCCACCGGCGCCTTCTGGCCTATGCTGGGGGTGCTTAGCGGAACCGTAGAAGAGAGTGAAGGGGAAGGACTCTTCTAGGGGCAAAGGTGAAGAGTCCATCTGGTGGATTGTGAGCTTCCTGGTCAAAAAACCTGCCCTAGTGCTATGGCGTAGGTGAGCTTGGAGGGTGGCCAGAGGCCCTGCACTCTGGGAGCGGCTGCCATCCCTCAGATCTGTGGAAACACAGGGACCTGCCCTCAGCCTGAAAGGGGAGAGAGGACCCGCAGCAACATGACATTTAAAAAAAAAAAAAATTGGCACAAGAGGAGCTCTGGAGCTCTCCTGAGTGTTGAGAAAGGGCCATGGGCACTTGGGGGGAGCTTGTGCGGGTGGCTAAGGCTGGTCAGCAGCAGCTCCCAGGAGGTGGGCGGGAGGGGGCTGGGCCAGACAAACAGTCCAGTGGGGCACTGGTGCAGAGGGACGGGGGAGGCAGGAGGACACATGTCACACACAGTTCACCTGCAGCTTTGTTTGCCCCCCCATCCTGCAGGACCGCCTTTAACAACAACGTCAGCGTGGCCTACGAGTGCCTGAGTGCCAGTGGCCGGAAGAAGAGGCCGGGGCTCGATGGGCGCACCTACAGTGAGCTGCTGAAGCGCATATGCAGAGACGGGGAGGCCCCCGAGGAGATCGTGTCCCCCCTCCTGCGGAAGATCCAATGCCGGGACCACGAGGCCGTCCCCTTTGACATCTTCCGCTATGGCATGCTCACCTGTTTTGTGCTTCTGGAGTTTGTGGCCCGGGCAGATGCCCTCTACGAGGTTCTAGATGACTCAGGCCAGGCTGACCGCCGGGTGTGCCAGGCAGTGCTAGACACCCTGGAGGGGGCCCTCTTGGCTGGTGATTTTGAAGCCCCCAGCCGATACCTCGAAGCCGGCTCTCAGCTGGGTCCCGACTGCCTTGCCCTAGCCATGGACCGGGCCCTACTGGCCCGCAAGCCCAACTCGGCCATGCTGAGGGACGAGTTCCTGGAGAAAGCTGCTACTCTGTTTATTGCCAAGGTCAGGCCTGTGGGCTAACCCCAAAGCTGCCAAACCTTTCAGGGATCAACCTGGCCCAAGATAGGGGTTGGGATAGTGGGGATCAAAGGTCAACGTTACCCCACCCTTCTTTGCCTCTGGTTCCACTCTGCCTTCAGATACCTCATTCCTTTCCCTGACCCCTTGCTGGGAAAGGCTGTCTGGCTGGCTTGGGCATTCCTAGGAGGAAGGGATAGGGCCTGAGCTGCTGGCAGCTCAGACTGCTCAGGTTCTCCCAAAAGGAAAGTGCCATGGCATGTTGAGAATGCCAGGGAACCTGACAGACTAAAGACCAGCTCTTTCTCAGCCCAAACTTGTTCAGTCTCACTTCTTCTTGGGGACCAGTCTTGGGGAGATCAGCACCCTCTCTCTAGCCACCGAAAAGCTTCTCCCCAAGATGAGAATCAGAATCCAGGTGGTTTCCCACAGGGGAGAGGGGTCAGGTCCAGAGATCATTTTCTGGACTGAAATTGGGAAATAGAGCTCCCCAATCTGCCCACTGCTACATCCAGCTCAGCATTGAGGCCTGATTCTCCCCAACTGTCCACCCATGGCTTTCCCCTGCCTGCCACTGGCACCCTCTCTGCTCCTTGGGCTGGGGCTCCCAATTGTCCAAACTTCCATCCTCACTTTAAGTAATAAATTCTTTATAACCTCTGTCCACCACTGTCTCTATGGATGAGTCAAGGCAGCTTTTTCCTGCCTACTCTCCGTGTCAGCCAAAAAACTGAGCTTCCCTGGTTGGGACAGAAGAGTCCCGGCCTCATCTTCCTTAAGCAGACGTCAGTCAGCCCCAGGCAGGGCCTTTCATCAGACCTGTGATTCCTTGAACTCCATTCCCTGGCCTGAGAGATGAGAAATGTTGACTTGGGTCTCAGAAGAGGTGACCCTAACTAATGCTTTGTGCAGGCTAAGACAATGGCTGGGGGGGGGGCCGGGGGGGCGGGGTCCAGACCACTCACCAGGCCTTACTCATCTCCCTCCTTCTTGTCAGATACCTGTGTTCAAGGTTCACACATGGAAGCCGAGAGCAAGTGGGGCCTAGAGTCAGGTGTCTACCAGCCCTCCCCACTCATGCCCCCTCAGCTGCTGGGGAAAGCCATGAAATGGTACCAACAGGTCGACTACAAATTCATGTTTGATCTTTGCTGGGCCCTCCAGTACTGAGGCTTGCCTGGCCCACACCCCGTGGTGACTGCCACATATCTCACCCCTTGTGCCCCACCCTGACATAGTCACACATACACACTCAGCAAATGACCTCACCTCCCATCCAGCAGGAACCCAGAGCTCCCTGTCTCTGCCTCCTCCTCCTCTCAGCAGGTCTCTACCTCTACCCTATCCTTCCTGTCTGCAAAGGAGCGGTACTTCTTCTGGCCAAGGCTAATGCTTCCTCCACCTATTCCTGAGATCCCAGTTTATCCCACCTCCTTTGGGGACCCTCCAATGAGAACACAAGCTTAGTTCTGCCCTATCCTTCAAAACAAAACTCTCCAGCAATCCTGCCCCTCCTTCTAGCTCAATAGTCCATAGTGGGTGTTGTGAGCTAATGACCTGGGACTAGAGATGTGACCAGCTTCTCATACCCATTTCCCATTCCTGTTGCCATTTCATAAACCAGCAGCTACGCTGGGGAGGGAAAGAATGAGCCGGCACAAAACTCCTCCATCCACATGGGGAATCATTGAAGGATAGCCACAACCGGCCAAGTCTGGGGTCAGACTAAATACAGCTCAGCACGGGGCTATGCCAAATGAGGGACTTGGGTTTTCACAAAGGATCTTTGGTTTCTATCTTTTGTTTTTACATCATCCCCATTTCCAAATACAGCTCCCTGCCTCCACAGTAAGCTGACCCTTGTAACAAAGAATAAAAAAGGGTGACACAGAACAGCTCCTCAAAGCTAATCAACCTGGCGGTGTCCCCCAGCCATAGACCTCCCCCTCCACATGAAGTAGGGAAGGTGGTTTCCTGAGTACCCTCTTCAATCCAGGCCAGTTTTGTGGGACAATAGCACAAAGGAGACTCCATCTTTGATGTTTGGTGGTGAATAGTGTTTTTCTTCCTTCAAGATGCTTAGCTCAGAGGTCAAAGGCAAGGATTGTCATACTCAGGGATGAGACACCTGGCTGAGCCTGGCCTTTATCTTACTCAAGGGCATGAGCTGGAGTCCCTGAGACTTTCGTCTCTATGTGCCTGGAGCTCAGGGGCCTACCCCTCCATGCCATGGCCGTTCCCTATCCAGCTTTATTACCCCTTTAGGAGTAAGAGACAGAGACAAGGTTCCTCCAAATAACTCAGGAACATAGCCAATAGCAAAAAATAAAAGGCCCATTAAACATTCAAGAAAAGGCAGCTAGATGGCACAGTGAATAAAGCACCTGGCCTGGAGTCAGCAAGACTCATCTTCCTGAGTTCAAATATGGCCACAGACATTTACTAGCTGTGGGACCCTGGACAAGTCACTTAACCCCTTTTCCCTCAGTTTCCTCATCTGTAAAATGAGCTATGGAAGGAAATGGCAAACCACTCCAGTACCCTAGCCAAGAAAAACCCTAACAAGGTCACAAAGAGTCAGACTACAAGTGAAATGACCAAATGAAATATAAAGGGGAATAAAATTATTCCACTAAAATACTTTTTTAAAGTCTCCATGGGCATGTGAGTGTGGAAAGAATGTCTACATGAGCAAAAGTGCTCAAGGATTCTCTTTGAGTGAGTACAGGCTAGATCTCAGTTCATCTGGAAGCATTAAGTTCTACTGTGTGCCAGGCACTTGTGTGCAGAGACAAAAATCAAACAATCCTTACCCCAGGGAGTTTTTACATTTGATCGATTGGGGAGACAACGTGTATTTAGATACGTATAAAAATAGACACAAAAAGGTAATTGGGGGGCGCGGAGGTGAGAGGATGTAATGGGAATCAAGAAAGGCTTCACGCGCAAGGCGGTGTTTAAGCTGAGTCTCAAAGCAAAGAAGGGGGTTTGAGGGTCCAAGGCGAGGAGGGAGTGCTTGCCAGACAGAGGCTAGAGCCAACATAATGTCGTGGAGATAGGACATGAAGTCTTCCGTGTGCGAGGGGTAGCAAGAACGCCAGATTGACTGGACTACAGAATTTGTGAGGACGAGTAAAGTACAAGGCTGGAAAGGTGAGTTGAGGCTAGGTGGTGAAGGATTTTAAATGCCAAACAATGGATTTCGTAGTTCATCCTAGAGGTAATTAGGGAACCATTAAAGTGTACTGAATAGAAGGGTGCCATGGTCAGATCTGGGCTTTAGGAACATCACCTTGGCAGTTGGATAGTGCATGGGTTGGAGAGAGGAGAGACAAGGCCAGGAGACCAGTTAGGAGGCTGTTGAAAGAGTCTAGGGGAGAGACCTGAACCAGGGCAGTAGAAGAGAGTAATGGTCGGATGTGGGAAATGCTGTAGATGTAGAAACAGTAAGATCTGGCAACTGAATGAATATACAGGGTGAAGAGTAGAAGATGAGGCCAATGTTGTAAACATAGGGGAGGGGAAGGTGCTAACAGCCTAAACAGCAACAGGGAGGCGGGGAAGAGAGGCATTTTAACATGCGTATGCGACATCTAGTTGGAAATACGGTGAAAGCTGGTTTTTTTTTAATATTTCAATAATGATTTCAATATAATTGGTCCATTGTAATCCTTGGTATTTTATTTTATGCATTTAAAAATATTATTCTGGTTTTAACATGTAATTAGGGAAAACATCGTATTAAAAATATTATCCTGAGAAGGGGTCCATAAGCTTCACCAGACTTCCTGAGGGTTCCAAAACACAAAAAATGAACTCCTCCAATAGGGAGTTGGCCACGTGGGACTAAAGCTCAGAAGAGAGACTAGAGCTGGATATCTAAACACAGGAACCATCTACATGATGTTGAGAATTAAACCCATGGGAATTGATGAAGCCATCAAGTGAGAGAGTACAGAGAGATAGCATATGTATATCTATCATGTTTGAAGTCTTTTACTTCAAAAGGGGAATTTTTTAAAAAATAATTTAAATTAATCTTTTGTTTTTGCATCACTTACATTTCCCAATGCATTCTTCCTCCCGTCACTTGAGAGCTTTCTTCTATGATTTTTTAACAAGAAAAAAAAAAGTTCCTCAAAACTAACCAAGATAGCAAAAAAAAAAAAAAATGGCTGATATATGTGGTTTGTTCATATCTCCTCTTTGGGGTTAAGCTTGGTCATTACAATTTTTGAGGCAATGAGTTTTGACTGTTTTTGTTGTTCTGTTTACATTATTGTAGTCTGGTGTTTATTGTTTTCCTGTTACTGCATACCTTCCTCTGCATCAGTTCATATAAGTCTTTTGATGCTTCTCGATATCCATATCCATAGACTATTCCGTTCCAATTGCATACTACAGAATTGTTTAGCCATTCTCCAATTGACGGCTTTCCAGAACAGATGGACCAATTCAAACTTCCACTGACAACACATAGGCGTGCATTTCCATCTTTCCACAGTCCCTCAAACACCAACAATGCCTATCATTAAAGGGTACGTTCTTTATGTCCCTTGAGTCCGGAGTGGTGATGAGAAAGAGGCCAGCTGACCTGAGAAGCTGGGCAGTCAAAGGAAGGTGTGAGATAGGACTGCATAACAGGGTCCCTCTCCAGCTGTCTCCCATATATATGCCCTGGCACACTAATAAATGCAAGGTCACCCCCCCATATCTGAAGTACTAAACAAAAGACTCCCTGGCTAAACCTGCTTTCTGGGTGTCTGCTGCCTTATACGGAGAAAGTATTAGTGGGAATTCTGTAGAGCTATGCTTATAGGTGAAGCTAAAAGCTCTGGCACTGAGTACAATTATGAAAGATTCCACTCTTATCACTGGACTCAAGGTACGTTCTGAAAAGTCACCATTGCTATGGTCACTGTGAGAGATTGGTAAAAGTTAGAGAAAGTTAGGTTTCCACAGAAGAGTTAATTAAACTCCACAGAATAATTAATGAAGTGTCAGCTTGAACAAAGAAGGGAATAAAAATTAACTGAGGTAGATTGACTCAGCCAATGAGAGAATAGCTAGGGGTTTTCTGAAAACCACAAACTCTGGATATGGGCAAAACTGGTCTAAACTGGCCAGATAACAGGGTTGAAGAGAAAATGGTCAAATGGCTATCATGCATGCTTAATTGGCTAATTCAATATTACACCCTCACAGGGAAATGTTTTCCGCCATTTTTGAACATGGGATGTATGATGAGGGGAGGGGGACATGCTTACGCATATCAAGAAGAGAACATATGAAGAAGTGTATCAGGAAGAGTGGAGCGGACCAATCTTCTCTCTGAGGGGAGGTACTGAGCTGATGGTTCATCAATCTATGTCAGTCTAACAGAATAAAGTTGGTCTCCTATATTCCCCACTCCCTCTTCCTAAGAAGGGTAGAGTCCACTCCTGGCCAAGAACATTTACCAATTCCTTTGGATTCCTCAATAATAATAAATTGCCCTTGATACCTGAATTTCATTGTCAAGCGTATTTCTAACAGTCACCAAATCCAAAGTCTTGTTCTCGGCACTCATATTTGATCTCTCTACAACATTTGGCACTGCTAACCAAGACCTCTTTTTACATGGCATCTCCTCACTTGGCTTCTATGATGTAATACTTTAATGGTTTTCCTTCTACCTCTCTGCCCACTCCTCCTTTGTTTCCTTTGCTGGAGGTTCTGACAACTTTCCTGAAAATACAGACATTTTCCACTTCTTTAGCCTCTTCTTTTATAGAGAAAAAGTCGTGGGTAGTGAAAAGAACACCAAATTTAGAATTAGAGGTTGTTGTTCAGTCATATCTGATTCTACATGGCCCCATTTTGGGGTTTTCTTGGCAAAGATACTGAAGTGGTTTGACATTTCTTTCTCCAGCTCATTTTACACATGAGGAAACTGAGGCAAACAGGGTTAAGTGACTTGCCCAGGGTCACCCAGCTAAGGAAGTGTCTGAGGCCAGATTTGAACTCTTGAAGAAGAATCTTTTTGATTCTAAGCCCAGTGTTCTATGCACTATGGGGCCACCTAGCTGCCCATTAGAGTTAGAGGACCTATGTTCAAATACCAGCTGTACTGTTTACTACCCAGCTTATCTTTGGCAAGTCCCATATTCTCTCTGTGCCCCACCCTCCTTTCTTCTATTTCAAATCCTTTATCTCATGAACTTAAACATTAATAAAAGTTGAGTAGATTGTAAAATAATGGTTTTGTTGTTGTTTTCTAAGATACTTCTTTTGTAAAGTAACCAGAATTAGCAACTATACTGAAAAAAAAATCTGTAAAGTAAGGGAAGTAGAATGTGTAATCTTTAAGGTCCTTTTCAAATTAAGTTCCTATGACCAATTCCATCACCATCACCTTCACCATCACCATCTAGAATTTATTATTGATAGTTTTGGGGTTTTGTATCACTTTAACTTTAGAAATATATCCTTCCCAGAGAGACATATCTTGTAAAAACAAACAAATAAAAAAGAAAGAGGGAAAAAAAAAAACCAGTTCAGGAAAACTAACCAGCAGATCAGTGGAGTCTGATGATACATGCACTGTTCCACACCCATAGTCGACACCCACACACAAAGGGAAGTGCATTATGTCATCTCTCTCTTTTTCAGGGGTGGAGTGTGTAGTAAATTAGGTCATAATTACCCAGTGTTCAGTTTTTTGGTTTTTTTTTTTTTTTAGTTCTTTCCTTAGTCATTTTGTACATTGTTTTCCTGGGGGGAGGGGGGTGGAAAGGTAAACTATATCATAATTACACAGTTTGTTCAGTTTTTTTTTTATCTTTCCTTAGTCATTTTGTACATTGTTTTCTTGGTTTGATTCTGTTGGCTATATTCTATATCAGTATGTCTTCAATACTTCTCTGAATTCTTCATACTCGTCATTTCTTGCAGTGAAGAAATAAGCCCTCCCATTCATCTACCACAATTTGTTAAGCCATTGCCCAATTGATGGACATCTAATTTATTTTCCAGTTCTTTGCCACCACAAAAAGTGCTGTTATGAATATTTTGGCGAATCTTGAGCCTTTTTTAAAATTGTCTTTGATACCTTGGACCTGGCAGGGGAATCATCACCTATTAAGCACCTCCAAAGCACTGTAATATGCACCAGGAGATACAAAAACCAAAAAAGTCAGTAACTGCCTCAAGGAGCTTGAATTCTTCTAAAAAATTACAAAGTGTACACTGATAAATGAATACAAGGCAATTTGACAGGGGCAGCTAGGTCAAGCAGTGGATAGAGCCTGGGCCCTGGAGTCAGGAGGACCAGAGTTCAAATCTCGCCTAAGACATTTATTAACTGTGTGAACCTGGGCAAGTCACTTAACCCCAATTGCCTCCCAAAAGATAAACAAAAGAAATTTGAGGAAGATAAGGACTCTTACAGCTGGGGTTGATCAGGGAAGGTTTCGTAAAGGAAGGTTTCATATCTGAGAAGATTTGAAGGAGGAGAGAGATTCTGAGAGCCATGAATGCATAGAGGGCAGGAGATGTATGTGAAGTCCAAGGAACAGTCAATAGTCCAATTTGGCAGGGACATACGACAGGGAGCAACATGAAACAAGGTTGGAAAGGTAGGTTGGAGACAGGTTGCAGAGAATGTTAAATATCAGATTGAGAATTTTATATTTTATCATAGAGACAATAGGGAACTATGGGGGACTTTTGAGCAAAGGAGTAGCATAGATAGCTTTTTGCCTTACATTTGTGTGGAAAAAAAAAATGCATTAATTGGAGAGGAGAGACTGGAAACAGAGAGACCAATTAAGAGACTACTACAGTAGTCTAGGTAAGAGGTGATGAGGGCTTGAACAACAGTGGTGACAGTGTAAGTGGAGAGAATTAGAGGAATACTAGAAATGATGTGGAGCTTAACAATAATATCCCTAATGTGAATGGATTAAACTCTCCATTAAGATAAAATGACTAAGAAAACAAAGCCTAAAATTTGATGCATACAGGAGATATATTTAAAACATATAGACACAAAGTAAAAATTAGGGCTAAGACAATATCTGTTTTTTTAATAAGGCATTAAAAAAGTAAAAATTGCAATTATGATTTTAGATAAAGCAATAATAAAAATGAATAAGAAAAACAAACAGGGAAACTACATTATGCTTAAAGACGTCATAAATAAGTCAATAGCATTATTGAGTATGTGGCTGTGCTGGCGTAGCTATTTTCTGGCATGAAAATATGTTCGAACACATTGTCTAATTTCTTAAAGAGAAAGTCAGAAGAATTGCAAGAGGAGAAAAAGGACATTGTAATGGAAGGGGGAAGCCAGGAAAGGGAAAAAGGATAAGCATTTATACAGCACCTACTATATACAGGGGACTACGCTAAGTGCCTTATAAATATTTTCTCATTTGGTCATTTGATCCTCACAACAACCCTTCAAGGTAGGTACTATTATTAATCCCATTTTACAGTTGAGGAAACAGGTCAACAGAGATTAAATGACTTGTTCAGGATCACACAGCTAAGTAAGTGCCAGAGGCTAGCTTTGAACTCACATCTCTATAGTACCATGCCCAATGCTCTATTTACTGTGACACCTGGCTGCCTAAGAAAATTTTTAATATTTATCCTGTAGAGTTGGATAATTCTAAAAGAA
The DNA here is from genome assembly GCA_028646595.1 of Phalanger gymnotis. Classification (NCBI taxonomy): domain Eukaryota; kingdom Metazoa; phylum Chordata; class Mammalia; order Diprotodontia; family Phalangeridae; genus Phalanger; species Phalanger gymnotis. Next base: position 377 of record JAQQSZ010001907.1, on the reverse strand, counting down.
ATATAAAGAAGGAAAATATAGAGCTGAACAGATTACTGGAAAAAATAAAATTTGAAAGATTTATGATAATTTCTGAATGGGAACATTGAAGAAAAATAAATAAATTTATCTATCATCTATCTATCTGTCTGTCTGTCTACATATTTATCTACCTGCCTGTTTATCCATACATCTATCCACCTATCCATCCATTCATCTGTCTATGTATCTATCTGTGTATCTGTCCTGTCTATCTATGTATCTATCCTGTCTGTCTATCTATCTACCTACCTATCTATATATCTACCTGTCTATCTATCTATCTATCTATCTGTCTGTCTGTCTGTCTGTCTGTCTGTCTGTCTGTCTGTCTGTCTGTCTGTCTGTCTGTCTGTCTG
>JAQQSZ010001906.1:0-14924 GCA_028646595.1 Phalanger gymnotis | reverse complement strand
ATAAGATACACAAGTAATGGGGTGTAGAAATTTATCTTGCCCTACAAGAAGGGAAAGGGGGATGGGAGGGGAAGTGGGGTGACAGAAGGGAGGGCTGACAGGGGAACGGGGCAACCAGAATATATGCCATCTTGGAGTGGGTGGGAGGGTAGAAACGGGGAGAAAATTCGTAATTCAAACTTGTGAAAATCAATGCTGAAAACTAAATATATTAAATAAATTAAATTAAAAAAAGAGTTAGTGAAGATGTATAAGCTGTTTATAAGCTAAGATTACCTTATTTTATATCATAAAACCAGGATGAAAAATTATTCATAAATACACAAAACTTACTTCTCTTAGAATATAAAAATTATTCTCTGGGAATAAATCATGGACTTTCATCAAAAGAATTAAACTCTAACAGGTCCTTTATTAGTAAATGCTTTGGTTTCTTACTTACAATACTAGTTTAGAAAAGCATTAGTTACTAGTTGGTTATTCAGCTCACAGGCAGGTCTGGCCGTATAGTGAACAGTTAACTTTAATTTGTTCCATAGTGATGGATTACAGCAATACTGTTGTTAACAACGATGACTTCCAAAGATAATGTATCGTCAAAAACTTTAATATTAGAGACAGACTAAGAAGCCATAAGGAAGCATTTTGTACAATAAAGGTCTGTGATATGAAAATATCGAACACCAAATAAAACAATGTCAAATGTACTGGAAATAATATATGGGAGTCTTAGAAAAATGTACGTCTTCAGAAGAACTAGAGATAAATATTATTCCTAGGCCAGCAAAGCTAGCCAGGCCATCTCCTACTCATCCTATCCATGGAAACAGAGAGAGATTGACCTTTTTGGTCATTGTCCTAGTCATCTTTTAAAAGACAGTAAGAATCACCTTCAGGGCTGGCTGACATGCAGTATGATTTTAGCTCCCCTATGCCCTCTTACTTGCTGAGGCTAGAAATTGCTTTAACTCAGTCTACAGTTAGCTAAAAGGAGCAAAAAGCAAATCTCTGCTTCAGGTAGACTGAGATACATTCATTTACACCAAAATGTATGCAATCAATGGATAAATATCAATAAATGACACCAGAATTTTTCTTGTTAGTTTAGAGGAAGTAGAGAATAAGAGGGCACTGGTTGCCTGAGGGAGTGGTTGGGAAAAGAGGATGGAGGAGAGACAGTAATAGCAAATGCGAATTTTCTTGACTTTACAATTTTTGCCAAAGGTCCTCCTGATTACCAGCAACCATTCATGGATGAATAAAACCTGGGGAGTGGGGTGGGGTGGAGAGAAAGCTGTATAGGACAGCTGGAAGTTTAACAAGAACAAAACTACTGAATCTTGTGGCATAAGGCACATAGTTTTATGTGATTTTTTTTTTTTAGCCATAGTAAACTTTGACATAAAGGTGCCTCAAACCTAGATAATTAATTCAAATCTAACTCTACATTCTTAATATAAGGTAGCTATCTTCTAAATGCTTGCCTTTTACTCAGTGTCTCTTATGGAAGTATACAGATGGATCAATATAAACCTACCACTACTAGGAAAAATCCCATAACTAAATAATGATCCAATAATAACCACTACATGTGAAAAGTGTTCAAGACAGTCTATATAAATGAGATTATTTCTTAAAGGGACCTTTTTTTGGGGGGAGGGGGGAGGCCTTCACTATTTATCAGCTTCAAAATTCGGTCAATTAACTGATCTCCAAGTTTTGACAACAATTCACAGCAACAATATTTGTCTACTCTTATTTCCATACGCATTTCCAGGGATTATTCCTGTCTCCCTCAATCTAAAATGAACCAAACACTCCTTCTCCCACTTAAATCTATAGCCTAATTTAGGTTATTAAAGAACTAAAGGAAAAAGAAGACATTAAAAAAATAAACACAAATGCCTTTGGGATGTCAGATCACAGAGCAACAACGAAAAGAAAACAAGTTCACAGAGTAAGTTTACATGGGCTGGTAGAGTTTCAAGTACAGGTATCGTCCTCAATCTTGAGAATCCTATTGAAGAAAAAATACTGGCAAACGTGAAAGAAAGCAGGAAAAGGACGTGGAGAGCTGCAACTAGTTCAGCAAAAATGGCTTTGTATTTGGTAAAAGGATATTCACTAAATGCACATAAAGCAAAAGAAGGCCAGAAACTTTCCTGCAGTTTAGAAACTTTAAAGTAAGTAGTCTGAAATCAAGACCTGTTTGCGAGCTATTTCTCTAAGAAATGAGCAAGAGCCAGGAGAGGAAAAGGAAATACAAATCTAAAAACTATTTTGGTTGCTTCTTGCTCTCCTGCCAATCCATTTTTCTACCTTTTTGACACAGATACAAACTTTAAAATTGTAAAAACAATCTCAGGCTCTTGAAGAGGCAGTTAAGCAATCTAGTCCCAAAAAAGGGTGCTGACCTGAAATTAAGGTGACTTGAATTCAAATTCTGCTGCAGATATCTCCTAGCTGGGAGCCAAGGCCTCCTGGGCTCTAAGACCTCTTCCTACCCATAAATAAATCAAGATCTAGCTAGTCTCACCAACCAGATCAGAGATCTCCTCTCCTTTTGTGACTCTGCTTCACTCTTCACAAACCCAGTCTCCTCACTCCAAAGGATCCCTTCACATCTATATCCATTTCCACTCATTTGTGTAAGTTCTTTACCTCCTCAGGGCTCAGCTCTAAATCCATTTTCTCCCCAAAATTCCTCCTTGATTTATTTTCTAGTAATATGACTTACCTTCTTTCTGAACTCTTAAAATATTTACAGTATCATACAATTACTCACTAACTTTTTCTATATTGTTCATTCATTTTGCATACCTACAGACAGAAGTCTGGCTCTCAAGTCAGAGGACCTGGGTTCACTTACTACCTCTGATCCTTTACACACTGTGTGACCTTGGACAAATCACTTAACTTCCTTAAATCTCAGTTTTCACATTTGTAAACTGAGAGGGCTGTACCAAATGTCCTCTGAAGTCTCTTTGAGCTCCTAAGTTATAAGACTATATATAAGCCTAGAGAATAGGGGACACACAAATTTTCTGGCATACGTACTGATACTTTCATAAACTGCAGAGAGTCAAGGCTTAGAGACAACGGAAAAATCAGCACCTAGATATGAGAATAATTCTTATTCCTTCTATTTTAAAATAAAAATATCACAGATGGGAAAAAAAGAGAAAATTTTCTAAGTAAAACTCCACTTTGCTAGTCAGTTACTATATGGGATAAAATGAAATATTACCAATTTGTTAAAATTCTTTAGAGACCCAATAATGTTAAAGAGATCTAGATTTAGGATGGGTAGATTTCCTCTGGAGTACTGTGGAGAGATATGGACAAGAGTTCTACAGGATGAGAAGGCATGGGTGGGATATATCTGGCAAGAAAACTCAATAGGATTATAGATCAGAAATTATAAATCCAAATATGTTAAGGAAAATGATTTACATGGCTAATATGGAAATACGTTTTGCATGACTTCACACACATAATCGGTATCAAACTGCCTGCCTTCTCAAGGAATGGGGAGAGGAGAGAGGGAGGTAGAGAATTTGGAACTCAAAATGTAAAAAAAAGATTGTTATAAAATTTTTTTTACACATAATATTATTTAATGAAACAAAAATAATTTTAAAAAGAGAAAAACCCCATGTTTTAAAAAAGGACAATTATATTCCTTACACTTTCTGAGTTACAGGCAGAATTTTTTCTTTGGTTTATATATATGATTTCATCAGCATAGGAAACTTCAAAAAAGGAAACATGTCATCACTACCTTGTACCCCTCTGACTGGAGCCCTGGAGGGCAGAGCAAAGAACTTCTCTCCTAAAGCCCTCATTTAAAGATGGCTACCAGGCCAACAACTCTTCATTTTCCACCAAGTACACTCCTTGGACTAGGCTCCATCATGCCCCCCTTTGCCTTGTGCCTTCTTCCCCAGCCTCTCCACTCTTCCCTTCCTTGTGTATTGCTGTCTTTCCCTACTGGACTGTAAATTTCTAAGGCTGGGATCGTCTTTGTTTTCCCTTATTTGTATCCCTAGTGCTTAGCATAATGCCTGGCACAGAATAGGCACACAATAAGTGTGCCTTTAATGACTGTCCAACTACTTAGATCAGCAACTAGTCTTAGAAGTTGCCTGGGGGCAATCAGAATTCAAGTAACTCGCCTGGGGTCACATAGCTAGTAGGTAACTGAAGGGGGATACAGTCAGAATTAAGAGAACTAAACACGTTTACATACTATTACTATAGTTAGAGAAAAGAAAACACTTATGTATTGTGAGCATTCCAAAAGGACAAATGTTTTTGAGGGTCTTTGTTTAAAGCCATGATGATCAATTCTGTCAAAAATGAGACCAAGGTGTTTTTTTCCTTCCTCAAGCCAGTTTCTCCTGAAGGTATCTCCAAAGATACAATGAAACGCTAGGAAATTAGCAAAGTGTTGACGTTGCCAAAGAAAATTAACGCTCTATCACAATCTTTTTCTTACTGATTGATCTCTCTCGTATGGAAAAAAAGCTTGATTTTTTTTCTGCTCTCTTCATGCTCTGCACCTACAGGCACAGTCCTTCAACAGAATGTTAAGATATATAAGAAAACCCAAAACAATGGTTTAAAAAATCTTCTAGAAAAAACTGAGTGAAGAGGAATAAAACAAAATACATTTTTGAATCAACTTTTTTTCCTCCCTAAAACTGATTTTCACATAGGAAAATCAGCAAAATCACTTTACTTAATCAGCTTAAATAAGAAAGAAGGTGGGAGATCGAAGGCACAGAGAGAAAGGGTATAATTTATCTTATTGGTCCAAATATAAAACCTATTTCTAAAATGAGAGGTCTTTGAAAGAAAAAAAGGGAAAAAATAAGTTGCATTTAGCCAAATTTTGCCAGCCAAATTTTGGTAAAAGTAAGGTCTATATTCAGACTATTATGGGAGATAAAATATTAAAAGAAATTTCTAGTTAAATCAATTTTTAAATTATCATCACTTGATAGTTCACATAATTTTTATTTTATAGCAATTCAAAACAAATTTCCATATAACAAGCAAATATTAATCAACAAGTATTTGTAAGTACTTACCATGTGCCAGGCACTGTAATGGGTTCTGGGTATACAAGTTCAATCAATAAACATTTACTAAGTGCCTACTATGTGTCAGTCACTGTGCTAAGTGTTAAGGATACAACAAGTGGCAAAAGAGTCCTTGTCTTCAAGGAGATTACAGTCCAGTGGAGAGACAAGATGCAAATAAATACATGTAAAACAAGCTATATCCAGGATAAACAGGAAATAATTAACAGAGAAAGAAGGCACCCGAATTAAGAGGGATTGTGAAAGGCTTCTGTAAAAGATGGGATTTTAGTTGGGACTTGCAGGAAGCCAGGGAGTCAGCAGGCAGAGCACAGAAAAGAGACCATTCCTAGCATTGGGGAAATGACCAAAGCAGAGAGGGAGTATCTTGTTCGTGGAATTGCTGGAAGGCTAGCGTCACCAGACCAAAGAGTATATACCAGGAAGCAAGGTGTAAGAAGACTGGAAAGGTAGGAGGGGGCTAGGTTATGAAGTGCTTTGAATTCCAAATGGAGCATTTTGTGTTTGCTCTTGGAGATGACAGGGAGCCACTGTAGTTTACTGGGTAGGAGAGGGTGACGTGATCAGATGCATGCTTTAGGAATATTACTTTGGTGGCTGAATGGAGGATGGAAGTGAAGTGGGCAGAGATTTAAGGCAGGCAGACCTACCAGCAGGCTAAGGCAATAATCCAGGTGTGAAATGATGAGGATCTGTACCAGGGCAACGGCAGAGCCAGAGGAGAGAAGGAGGCACAGGCCTTGGCAACAGCTTGGATATGGGTGGAGGTGAGGATGGGGTGGGTTTGGGTGAGAGATAGTGAGGAATCCAGGATAACTTTTGTGCTGTGAGCTTGAGGGACTAGGAGAATGGTATTACCCTCTACAATAATAAGGAAGGGGAGGGGGAAGAGAATCTAGGGGAAAAGATGACGACTTTCATTTTGGACATATTAAGTTTAAGATGTTGCTGGAATCCAGTTCAAGATGTCTTTCAAGCAGCTGGAGATGAGATCATGACTGGTGGTCAGCCGGAAGGCTGGGGCAGGAAAGGTAGATTTGAGAATCATTGGCATAGAGAATGAAAATTCCTAACCCTCTAGATGCTTACATTCTAATGGGGAAGACGAGCTCACATAAAAACAGAAAGAATAAATATCAAGGCAACAAACACAAACACATACAAAGCAGTTTGGGAAGGAAGACATCAGCAGCTTGGGGTGGGGGGGTAGGGGTGGTAAGGAAAAGCTAATGGTGTTAGAGTTTAATCTTAAAGGAAAAGAGGGGCTTTACAAGGCAGAGGTTAGAAAGGAGAATGTTCCAGAAACAGGGGTCAGCCAGTGAAAGGGAATGTAGATGGGGAAAGGAGTGCCATATACTGAGAAGAGAGAGCTAGTTTGGGAGAATTAGGGAAGCAGGGAGCCATGGCTAACGAGGTTGGAAAGTTAGGCTGGGGCCAAGTTGTGTAGGACTTTAAAACCTAATTAGAGGAATTTATATTTTATTCCAGAAGCAGGAGGTTTTTACCTTTGATTATGTCATGTCCGCTTCTTGGAAAATGCTTTTTAATTAAAAAAAAATACATAGGATTACAAAGAAAACCAAAGACTAGGGAAAGTAAAAATAAAATTTCTTTCTGAATTTTCCATTTCCATTTTCACATACTCCCTGAAATTTAGCCATGGGCTTCAGATTAAGAACTCCTACTCTTAAGGCAACAGAAAGCCAACAGAGTTGACTGAATAGGGATCAGAGCTACCTCTGTCCACACAGGGAATCATACCTTTACCTGCAGGCACTCTGCCCAAAGGAATACAGTTTTGATTGCTGAAGCATCACAAGATATCTTGGGGCTTGTGGACCAGATTTATTTTTTTAAGGACCATGTCTTAAACCCAAATCGCTCCTGTTCTAATTGACTGGCCAACAAAATGTCCCAGCCCAAGATTCATTCAGTCATTAATTGGCGTCTGACAGTTCAGTGAGTGTAAATAGCAATTATCTGTTTTGGCAGAAACCTGGAGCGTCTTCCCCTCCTGATGGGGTATAGTGAAGGAAAACTACAAGAAAAGAAATGTGAGAATTGACAGCTTAGAAAAACAAGCAGAAAAGCTCAGTAAATCAGTGGAGCACCTAGGAAGTAGAATTAGCCCTGGAGGAAGAGTAGCAACAACACAATTAGATGCAGCCAAACAAACAAGTTCAGAGCAGAATAATCAAACAAAACATCATATGAAACCTTTGCCTGCTTCCTGGTCCCCTCGCGTTTCCATCTTCCTTAAAAAGGAATTTTTACAACTGAATTCACAACTGAATACAGAACTTGAGAGAAGGCCTAACCCAGGCAGAATATATGTCTGGATCCTTTTGTCTCTTAAGGAAGCCTAGGATGGCTGCCATGTCACATGCTTAGGCTCTATTCAAGTTTTCCTTTTGGGGGTCTGTGTCCCAGAACCCCATGACTCCCAGATTGATTTTTTTTTTGACTAGGTAAGAGGCCATTTTTTGCCTCATTCTTATCTAGCCTTAATCACTGAATGAGTATTTCCTCAGACAAACTGAGATGTGGGAAAGAACTTAGCTTAAAAAGGCCAGGTCTCCCACATATGGGCCATCTCCCGTCATCCTGATCTATATCTTGCCTTTGGACTCAGATGGCTCTGGAAGAGAGAGTGAGGCTGGTGAATTTACACAGGCCTGCCTCATTTAAATCCAATCCACTTGCAAGTCATGACATCACTTTCCTGATGTCATGGTCCTTTGAGACTGAAGGACAAACGACAAACACCAACAATCATCCTCTTCTAGACATGCTAAAGCTATTCAATGCCCTTCCTAAAATATGGTATTCAGAACTAAAAACAATATTTTGAAAAGAGGGAAACTGAGGGCCAGAGGGATTAGATGCTTTAACCCAAGGTTACATCAAGTTCAGGTGTAATTTGGTCTAAAAGACAGGTTTCTTGACTCCCAGACAAGTACTTGGTTGACTAGGCCATAATTCCTCCACCAGGAAGTGCTTGGGGATCATGTTACTGTCCCAGTACACAGAGAGGGAGACTGAGACATATGAGCAATTCAGTGCTGGATGTGAATGGAGAAATCTGGGATTGAGTCCCACCACTTACACTTCTTAGCTGTGCGTGATCATGACCAAATCACTTAACCTCCATATCAATAAAACAAAGAGAGAGAGAGGAGCCTTGGTATAATGAATGGATAAAAGGCTAGTCTTGGAGTAAGGAAACCCAGAGCTCAAGTCCTGTCTCTGACACATACTAGCTATGTGGATCTGGGAAAGACAGTTAATCTCTTAGTATCCCTCCCAGGAAATGCTCTACAACAAGCTGTCCAACCTTAGGTTATCTTAGGTTTGCATTAAAATAAAATAATTATTCAAGGGCTGCACCCGGAATAAAAAATACAGTACACTAATAGAAAGTGGGGGAACGGGTGTCATCAATATGGTAGGCGAAGGCGTTAAGTGCAAAAGCAAACACAAAACAACAAAGAGACAACACAACAGTATAAAGGTAGGTGCATACTGACTAGTCTACATGGTACAGAAGGAACACATCCCACAGATTGACTGAAAATTCTGTGTGATATGTTCCGTCCGTGATACTGTTTAAAAACACCAAAGAAAGTTAGCATCAACAAGATTATTTATTAGAGATGGAATTACAAAATCTAATGCATTCCATCCAAATTATTTTATTTTTTTGCTCATGAAAATTAAAACCCACAGGCAGGCTGCATAAAATCGCATAAAATGCAGCCCGCAGGCTCTATTTTGGACAGCTCTGCTCTACAACACAGAAAAGCTGTCAGTTGGTATTAATGGAGGGAGTTTCCACATTGGGAAATTTTCACATCGTTGAAATGAAAAATCCAGACCAATCACACTGTTTTTACAAACTATAAAACATTATATAAATGTTACCTATTACTGGGATTGATATATGCCTTTGTGATTTTATGTCTGAGATTACCATAGACTGGCTTCCCTAACGGTAGGTAATCTTTCTCATACCACACTAAGCTCCAAGAATAATCTTTTTTAAACAACTGTCTTACCTAGAAAATAGGGACGAAATAGGGACCTGTCTACAGACTGGACTAGATAACTTACGGAAGTGTATTCTTGCTCTAAGACCTATGATTAAAAAAGTATATCAAAGTAATAAAATCAGAGCTAGAGACACAGGCCTGGGAGACAGAGCAGGAACCAGGGTCTAATTTGTCTTGATTTCTCCCATCTCCCCACTACAGGTTGGACTCTAATTTCTGGCATTTGCAAAAATGCTTTCAAGTTTGTAAGATGCTTTTATAGCTTTGGTCACTGGACTCTAGCCTGACTCTTAATCCAGCAATTTTAATGTTACACCATGTTGCCCCCCAATGTACTGAATAATGGGTTGTCCAAAGCAGTATTTTTTAACAACATTGATGGACCAACCCGCTACTGACAACTCCAGAGGGCATAATATATTATAAATAATGCAAAACTAGTATAAGATGTTACCACACTAAAATGCCATCTAATCACATAAGTGCTTGCAACGGTTTCACTCTGAATCATGCTTACACACAATTTCCCACAATTTGACTGTTATTTTTAGCTGACCCATTTGAAAACACTTCACATTTAAAACAACAATGCTCTAAAGAAAATTACACTAAAAACTAAAATTTTCAAAATAAAATGAGCAGATAAATAATTTTCAGTGTGTCAAAAACTTTATTAACTTTCAAGGGCATGAAAACTGAACTGGATCTCACTGCTTCTATCAGCATCCTAACACTTTGGGCTTCAGATTTCTCTCAACACCAGACCAACAGGTCACTTGATAGCCCTAGACGCATAATTGATAATTCGAAGTCAGGAATTATAAATGAAACAAGAATTTCCTTTCATTATTTGGTCATTTCTCACAACCCCTTATTTCTTTCCACTCAAATCATCTTCCAATAGCTGGACTGCCTCACAGTAGTTTAGAAAAACAAAATGGATGCTTCAGGTCACTACATCTATCTGGAGAGTGCTAGTAATTACTGCATAAAAACCATATGCCTGAACAGTCAGAAGAATATATTCACAAAAACAGGCAGTAAACAATTATTTGGGGAGATTTCACAAAACCCTTAAAACTTTTCTAGGAAAGTAAGAAACAATTTTAAATAATACTTCCCTGGTGCTCTTAAATATTCAAGAAAGAGGTTAATTTTTAGTCTTAAAAAAAGATGCTTAAACTTTCCTTAGCAATATCTATATAACTTTTTCAAAAGAAAATTTCATTGACAAATTTTGTTTTAACATCACCGAGATTTACCCTTGTCTCTCTCCCTCTACTCTTTCGCACAAAGCCATATCTCATAAGTGCAAAAGTGCTACTGTCACTATTCTGGTGTATATGATGAGTCAAAGGTACAGATATTTTACTCACTTTATTTGCACAATTTTACACTGGCTTCCAGATTGGTTATGCTAATTTCTAGATCCATCAACAATTCATTAGTGTGTCTGTCTTTCCATAACTTCACCAATATTGGCTAGTCCTTTGTCTCTTGTCACTTTGCCAATTTCCTGGGTGTGAGGACCTTCACAACTTAGTATCCAGAAGGACTTTCTGTGTTCAATTTCCTTTATTATTGTGAGTTACAGAAACCTGGCAATCAATCACAGCTTCATATCACTTAAGAAAGGCTCAATAATGTTTGCTTTTGTTCTATTCTCAGCAGATTAAAAGATTTCGAATATTTTTGAATGAGGAAGAAGGCATCTCAGAGATGGGGAAAAGGCCCTAAGGATGAATAGAAGACAATGAATTTCCCTTCACTTGTTCAGCCAACTAGCTTTTATTAAACACCTACTAAGTGCCAGACATGAATCTTTAGAGAACCTCCAAATAAAATGAAGATGCTAGTAATTGACCTGTGCAACTAGTATAATTCCAATTTCCATACTGTTTACAAAAGGTAAGTCTTGAATCAATCAAATACAAAAGCATTTACTAAGTGCCTTATATGTGCCAGACACTACGTAAAGACTATTGACCAACCCCACCCCCAAAAAAACAAACCCCAAGCAGTCTGTCTTCAAGAAGCTTTGATTTTATCTGGGGAAACAACATTTACATAGTTAAGTAATAAAATATAAAAGTAAATTGTGGGATATTAGTAACTTTAAACTGAGTTGATATATCTCCTTTCAGTAAAGTACATGCTCTGTAGATTTTTTTTTACTCATATATTTATTGTGGTTTTAACTACCTTTATATTTGGAATTATATTTGCAATTTTTTATATTTGGAATTAAAGAGATAAATTACTATCTACTGTAAAATCCAGTCTTTTTCTCTTTCTTATAAAAGAATAGTTAAGATAATTTCCTGGTAAAGAAAAGGAGAGAAATTAAAAAAAAATTCTCTCACTTGCCCCTTGTAATTATAGAATTTCAGAGCTAAAAGACACCAAAAAGATCACCTAGTTTAACTCCCACATTTTATGGCTAAAGTAACGGGGGTGGGGGGGTGGGGAACCTACATGATTTGCCTGACAACATATAACACAGTCAGTGGCACAGACCTGGGACCAGAACTCAAGCATTGTTTCTACTACCTGGCATGTACTCTAAAAACTATGATTCTAAATTACACAAAACTAAAATATACAGGTTTTCAGATAAGCTATAATAGACTTATAATAAAAAGTACTGTTCACATTTTCAAAGGCTTTTTTTAAAGAAGGAACTAAAATTTAGGTATGAAAACTATATTTTTCCAAAGACAACAAATATATAAAATATAGTTAGAGATTATATATAATCTACAAAATGCAAGACCAGTGTTAGAAAAAAATAGAGAAGTAAATGAATTTCAAACTCCTATTTTAAAAATTCTATAAGGCGAAAGTGAAATTAGAAATTTGATATATGTATATTGACAATACAATGATAAAATATGGTACTTTGAATATGTAGTAATAATAAATTATGACTTATAAACAATGATTTACAATATGGTACAAAGGTCTTATTAAATACTTTTAGGGAACCAAGATACATAAGGGTCACTAGAAAAAAATGTGTCCAAACAAGTATAATCCTCAGATGTTCTGGAAGGACAGCAGTTCTGCAGTGCCAAAGAAATTCTCATTTGTTTTTCAAAAAACAAATAAAGGCTTCAGAAAAAACAAATTCAAGTAACTGTCAGCAAAGTTTTCATGGTTAAGTAGCACCTGGAATTCTAACATATGCAAACCCACACATGGATGTACATATACATGTACCTGCCATACATAAAAAACATGCCAAGATCTCAAAAAGTAAACATCATAGATTCATTTCAAACGTAAAACTACTAACCTCTTCAATCTCATATAGTTTTCACTGGCGGCAGGTCTGCATTCGGCACGCTGTACCACTATTCCTTCCAATGAAAGTTTATCTTGAATGGAAAGAAAAACATATTAAATCACATTTGAAGACATAATACTTACTATTTCCAGTGCAACCTTTTGATATACTATGCAAGATTACAGAATACAGCTAAATCTGGAAATGGAATAGCAGAAATCAATTAATCAGCAAGCATTTATTAAGCACTTACTATATGCCAGCCCCTATTCTAGGCACTGGTGAAAGACAAAATGAAGTAGTCCCTGACCTCAAGGAGCTTATATTATACGGAGGATACAGTACTACCTCTGCCACAAACTAGCAGAGGACTCTGAACAGATAATGTAATTTTTTCCATAATTCAGTTTCCTTATCTATGAAATTAGGTGACTGGATTAAGTGATCTCTAATGGCTTTTTTAAATTCTAATATTCTAGAATTCTAAATCAATTTCTCTGTTCCTTACTTTTTCTGTATAATGCAAGCAGATGAAATGTAGCATAACAGAAAGAACACCATCAGGTTTAGAATCATAAGTCCTGGGTTCAAATCTGGCTGGGCTTTTTGTTCAGGGACTCTGTATTTAACCTCTTTCTCAGTATCAGAGTCCTTGGCTCTAAAAGGTAGACAATGATTTCACAGATCCAAAAACCACGCCCAACATTGCTCTGGCAGTATAAAAGAAAGAATTCAAAGATTTTTACAACTTTCTTATAAAAATAAGCAATTTTCTTATAAAAGAATACAGTAAAAGATAGAACTATCCCATCAATCAAGAGAATTGGTTTCTATCACTAAGTAATCATGTTACTTTGGAAAAGTTAGTTAAGTTCTCTTGGCCTCACAGCCATGATCACCTATATAAAAGTGTTCAAAAGATAAACTTTTACCTAACTTCTTTATCTTCCAGCTCCAAGATACTGTGATTTTATATATTCTTTTTTACTAAATCATACCAGTCTTCCTCTAAAATTAAAGTTTTGTTGTTATTATTTGGTTTTTGTTTGAATTTTCTCCATTAGGCTCTTGAAGGGTACAAGTCTATTACATATTGTCTTTGTACAGTAAATATAAAGGTTTGAAAAGTTCACAAAAGCCATTTCAACTATTGCTCTCCTTCCTCCCATCAGAGAGGTACTATACAGAGAAGGATATTCATCCCCTTTTCAGGAGTTAAATACTTTCCTGAATATATAGAAAGAGAGGAATGGATCCTTCTCCTTTTATTACAGCAGATTAAGTGGCTTTCAGTCTGGAACAATGCAGCTAGAAACTACCATACCAGGAAACCCACAACGAAATTCTTTTAAGAAGTGGTATGGAGCAACAGAATGGCCAAGGGCTGAGCTAATGGACTGGACACCAGTTCTTGTGAAAAAGAAAAGGGAACTTGAATAGAGCTAAGCATGTGACATGGTGGCCAAAAAAAGAATGCCATTCTAGGCTTCCTTAAGAGACAAAAGGATTTACAGAGATGGTGGCAAAAAGATCTACATTCTGCCTTGATCAGGCCATTTCTCAAGTTCGAGGTTCAGATGTGAACACATCATTTTTTTTATTAATAAATTTGCTTTTTATTTTTAGTTTACAATATTCAGTTCCACAAGTTTTCTGGTTCCAAATTTTCTCTCCCTCCCTCTCCTCCTCCCTTCCCCCCCAAGACAGCATGTAATCCAAATCAGGTTCTACATATACTTTTACATTGAAATTATTTACATCACAGTCCAGTTGTAATAAAGAATTATAACCAATGGAATGAATCACGAGAAGGGAGAAATGGAACCAAAAAAGAAGGAAAAAAAAAGAGCAAAAAGTTGGCCTCAATCTGCATTCAGACTCTATAATTCTTTTCTGGATGTGCATAGCTTTTTCCATCACGACTTTTGGAGCTGTCTTTGAACCCTGCATTGATGAGGAGTCAAGTCTATCAAAGTCAGTCTTTACAGATACTGTGTATCTGTAATCATGTATAATGATCTCCTGGGTTCAGCTTCCCTCACTCAGCATCAGTTCATATATGTCATTCCACGGTGTAATGAAGTTCATCTCCTCCTCATTTCTCACAGCACAACAATGTTACATTCTATTACCACAATTTGTTTAGCCACTTCCCAGTTGATGGGCATCCCCCTGATTTCCAATTCTGTGCCACCACAAAAAGAGCTGCTATAAATATTTTTGAACGTACAGATGCCTTTCCCACTTGTATGATCTCTTCAGGATACAGCCCTAGAGGTGGTATTGCTGGTTCAAAGGGTAGGTACTTTTTTATAGCCCTTTGGGCACAGTTCCAAATTGCTCTCCAGAATTGCTGGATCAGTTCACAACTCCACCAACAGTTTAACAATGTTCCAGTTTTCTCACATCCTCTCCACCATTTATCGTTTTCCTGCTTTGTCATGTTAGACAATCTGACAGGAGAGATGTGGTACCTAAGAGATG
>JAQQSZ010001905.1:0-14925 GCA_028646595.1 Phalanger gymnotis | reverse complement strand
ACGATGGAGAGTGCTATCTATATCCAGAGAAAGAACTATGAAGTATGAATGCAGATCGAGGCACACTTCATGCTCGCCTTTTTCTCCTCCCCCCCTTTTTTTCCTCTCTTTTGTATTTGTTGTTGGGTTGTGGTTTTTTTTTTGGTTCTGTTTCTTCTTTCTCATGATTCATTCCATTGGTCATAATTCTTCTCCACAACTTGAGTAGTATGTAAATTAATTCAATGCCAAGTTATACATGGATGTTATATAGGATTCCATGCCTTCTTGGGGAGGGAGCAGGGGAGGGAGGGAAGAAAATCTGGAACTCAAAATTATGTGGAACCGTGTGTTGCAAACTAAAAATAAAAAACAATAAAAATAAATAAAATATAATAATTCTAAACATTAAGAAAAAATGCAGAATCTACCTTTGGGGTTATTCTCAACTCAGAAAGGAATTGCTGTTTTTGATCATTCTTTCTTTGAAGAGAACCTATACCATCATGAGGGTGATGTCTCAGCTTCATGGGAATTGGATTTAAGTTGCAGAAAGAAATGATAGCAGCCAAATAGGTAGATTATATAATTTAAGTAAAATTATATGAATTTGGTAGCTTCCCAAAAATATGGCAAGAAAGCCAAACTCATATTTTTAAGGCTGCCAAACTTGGCTGGCCATCCTTGCTTTTAAAGCTATTTTCTCATTATGAGAACATAGATAACTTCAAAAGGCAAGAGGATGGAGTATTAAACTTTGGGATGTAATACATCCTTGAGGAACTATGTTCTATGGGAAGGGAGGGTTCTGTAGAATAGAGTGAATGTAGAAAATTAAGTACAGACTATAAACAAAGTAATTGGGGGAGGGCATAGATTTATTGAAAGGTAATTTGTTAACCATAGAAGAGGGTCTCCAGAAGGTACAATGGAAGGTAGGTAAGGATGGAAGAGGAACATGGAAGGCATAAGGCTGATGTGAATGGATGTGAGGAAGCAAGGAGTGAAGTCCAGAAAAGGAACCTTTAATGTAAAAGCCTATTATTCAGAATCACAATTAAGATACAGGGAAGTAGATTATCGTGTTCTCCATAGTGTTGATAATATCTACTTGAATATCCATCCTTAACCTGAGCAAGAGGTGGTAGGTAGGGTAGGTGGAGTAGAGAGAAGGGTGGAGATATACCTACTACAGGGAAGATGTTGAATTACTAGTCTTGCCCCAATGGTTAAGCAAGGGGGTCTATGGAATACTTGCACCTGGCTGGTTATAGTCCCCTAGCTCTCTCCCTTCCAGAAGGCTCTTCTTCCGGTTCCTTAACTAATACTGCTGCTTCCCAGTAAAGAAGGTAAGAGTGGCAATAGCTTATGTTCCTCCTCATGTGCGGCTTGGCTGATTGTCTACTATGGCTTGCAGCAACTGACATGCAGTGTGGACCATGGCAGAGTGGTAGTTGTAGTGGTTGCAGTAATTTTTCCTATGCATAGGCATGCAGAGATTATAAGCCCGTATTCCAGTATAGCCAGCCTATGCTCTATGCATGTTGAGATTACTGTATAAGTATGTAGCTGAAGGAAAAAAAGAAGGAGAATGTGAACAAGATCACCTTAATCCAGTAAAACATAAGGCCATTCAAGGTAGGGGGATGTTGGTCATTTACTTGTTCATTCACACTGGAAGGATATTCCAGATGAAAGAAGGATAAGAGAAAGACTGAGGCTGAAGGGGAATTTGCTTGTAACACAATATCTTTTGCCCTCAGCCTTACAGAAGGAGGATAAGAATTATGGCACTTTAGAGCTAAGGTAAAAATAGAGATGTGAGTACAATAAAGATAGTAGGGGTAAGAATTTCCCCCAGGGTGGCAGTTCTGGATGACAAAAACATATTGAAGGAATGAGAGTTTAGGAGAAAAACCAGAAGGATATGTTAGCCATAGGGAGTACCAAGTAGGGAGAATGGGTTAATGTAGTCTTGCAGAATTAACCAGTCAGAAGGTTCTAATTAGAATGTAGAAGTGATGGCATGTGCCTCTGCAGAGGGCAGATCCCAGTGGAATTACCTTCAGTGTGGCATCCTGGCCTTAGCAGGATCAGGAAGGCAAGGCAATTTGTTCTGTGGAACAGAAAGACAGCAGCTGCAGCCAGCATCTCGGATGAACTTATCAAGTTCTCTTCCATTCTGAGACAGCCTGTAGGCAGTTTATACAATCAGAAAGACCCCAGGTTCCTCTGGTGGTATTTTCTAAATGGGACCTTATTGTTGATAGGAGAGAACGCATGAGAGCCATGTGAAATATTGCTGTGTCAGAGCTTTGGGAGTGTGGTTACCTGGGTGGCTTTTGTGCTGTTGGCATTTGTTTTCCTTTGTCTTGTGCATGTGTGTCCTTGGGGAAAGTCTCATGTATTGGGCTATTTTGTAAACTGCTGGGGAGATTAGGAACAGAAAGCACCAAAGGGCTGGGAAGTGATGAATGTTTCACAAAGTCATCAACAGCTGCAATCTTATTGATGCCTTCTAATCCTTGCCTATTATTTCAACTGTGCATATGTCACTGGACCCAGGAAAGCAAATCTCTGAGATGATGCCTTCAGTGGTTCAATATATTTCTGTTGAGTATGGAAGGAAAAGTGTTAATGCTCCTCTTAGTGGGCCATTTGGTTTAGGCAAAAGGGGAAGCCAAATTGGGAGGGGTCCCCCAGGAGATGCAGACCTAGCAATGAGAAAGATAACACACCGAGCAGTTTTAGGCAATGTTTTTCAAGGGAGGAAAAAGAGTGTCTTATGATCTGGGAAACAGAGAATGCCAAGCAACTCTGTCAACAGAGACATACACAGTGCAGGAATGAAATGATGTGAGAGAATGTAGCTGGCTGTATAGTCTCGGGTGAGTGCTACCACATGTCTTTGTGTTAGGCCAACATATTACACTAGGAAAGACCACAAGGGATTCTTCGAAGGGAAAGACCTAGTCCTGAGTAGGTATAGTAAAGGAAGTGATCTCATATCCTGAACAAAAGAGTCAAGGGGAAAAATAAAGGAGTATTATTAAATAGGGAAGGAAATTGAAAAATGAAGAAGAGAGGAAGAAGGAACAGGAAAATAGCCCCCATTTCAAATCAGGTAAATATTTGCCATCCAGATATATAGAAAAATGTACCAGAGGCAAAAAAGAAGCTTAAACCATGGCTCTTACCTTCAAGGAACTGGCCACATTTGGGGATGCTGGGACCCCAGCTGGAAGTCCTGTTGCCCTGAAGTTACTTACAAGTACCTGCTACAGCCTTATCATTTCCAGTGCAGTTGCTGATACTGTGAATTCTCATAGTGTGCCCTGAGACCTTCTTATGTTGAATCAGTGGAATACAAGAGCTAAGGAGAAGTCTCTGGATTCACACATGGAATCCAGTCTGGAATCCAGTGAAAAAGGGGCCTAAGTTCAAATCCTCTCTTTTACCTACTAACTGTGTGACCTTAGGCAAAGCACTTAATCTCTGGCTTCACTTTTCCCATCTGTAAAATGAGGGTGTTGGACTAGAGGGTCTCAGGGGTCCCTTCTATCGCTAAACTATGACCTTAAGGTTAGTGTTTTCCAACTTTCATCTCCAATCGTTGGTTAACTGGCTGTTGTTTAGGTTCGGTACAGTATGCAACTGATTAAAGTCATTTGGGGTTGGTGGTACTGATTGACGTTTTAGCTATCGCCTTTAGGATGCCCTATGACTAGTCATCTCTGGGGCCCTAAGATCATAAAACTCCTACAATACAATTCTGAAGTGAAGAAAAGATGTGTACATACATAAAAGAAAAACAGCAAGTAACAAGATACATATGTATATATAGAAATATACAATATAATTATATATGTGTATATAAAATATAATATATAAATGTATATAAACACATACGTACAAATATGTACATATGTATAAATAATGTGAAAATAAGATAGCAATAAAAAGGAGAACGTGATAAATACCAAACAACTGGTCCAAGGTGGGTCAGAGTTAAAAGGGATAGAAATAAAAGAAGTAAAACATTCCAAATATAGTGAATGGTTGCCTTTGTTCAATTGTGTCTGACTCATCGGGAACCCATTTGGGGTTTTCTTGGCAGTGATACTGGAGTGGTTTCCTTTTCCAGCTCATTTTACAGATGAGGAAACTGAGGCAGACAAGGTTGAGTGACTTGCCTAGAGTCACATAGCTAGTAAGTGCCTGAGGCCATATTTGAACTTCAGAAGATGAGTCTTCCAGGCCTGACACTCTATTTCACTGTGCCTCCTATCTGCCCCATTCTGACTAGAGCAAAGAATTCAAGCAGAAGAGTATTATCTGAGCTAAAACACCAATTTATGAAGCCTATTCTATAAACACAAAAATATCCCCCCCTCTCAACAGGCTATTAACTCAATGTAAAATTGCCAGATAAGGTCCAAATCTTCACTTCAGAGTTCAGAGAGCATAGGATCACAGAGCTAGACCGGGATCTTGGAAGCCATTCTGTCTAACCCTCTTATTTTGAACATGAGGGCCAGGGAAGTTAAGTGATTTGCCCAAGATCGTGCAAATAATAAACATTAGAAGTGGAATCCGAACCCACACACCCTTTGACTCAAAGCCAGTGACTTCCTCTTGTACCACAATTCACGGGTTTGGTAATTATGGGCTTACTTACTAGTGGCGTGACCCTGTCACTTACCTGGTCTGCCATAGTTTTCTCCTTTGTAAAATGATCTAGAGAAGAAACTAGCAAATCATTCCTGTATCTTTGCCAAGAAAACCTCAAATGGGGTCACAGAGTCAGACATGACTGAAACTCCTGAACAACAACAATATAGTCATGGGGCAAATAGGTATGGGACATCCTGATGCCATTAGATGCCTGAAATACCAATCAGCACCAGACCAGCTGAAAATTATTTTAATTGGTTCCTGGCTAGCTTGATGCCAAATGCCAACTCAGTCAATCAGTGACAGGAAAGAGAGAAATGCCAGAAAACATGACTTCTCTACGGAATCAACTCAAGCAGTTTCCAGGAAATAGTGTGAAAATGCCAAGTATCCAAAGATGATCTGGAAATGGCCAACATTGGGTACTGTTGAATTATGTGACAAATTGTAAGTAATGGGAGAGGAGTAGGACTTTCAGTGGGGACCTAAAAAATCCTGAAACTGGGAAATATTCCAGTGTAGTTATGACCACGCTTTACTTTGTGCTTGATGGCACCAATAGTGACTTTTTATTGTTCCTATTGATCAATGGGACTGATTGAATTCAAGTTCTTTAGGGACATAGACTAGTTTGGGGTGTTTTTGTCCTTATATCTGCAATGCCTAGAACAGTGCCTTTCATTTACTAAGGGCACAATAAATGTTCATTCAAATGAATTGAAAAGCCAGCAATGGTTCCTTCTATAGGATTAGACATGTTTAAACACTGTTGTCTACTCTTCTGTATGGAGCATTAAAAATAAGCTACATCTAGGTGGCTCAGTGGATAGAGAAGTGGGCCTGGAATCAGGAAGACCTGGAGTTCAAATTTGGCCTCAGATGCTTGCTGTGTGATCCTGGACAAGTCACTTAACCTCTATTTGCTGTAATCCTCTGGAGAAAGGAATGGCAAACCACTCCAGTATCTTTGCTGAGAAAACCCCGTAAAGGGGTCATGAAGAATCGAACACAACTGAACAAAAACAATAAAACAAAAGTCTTAGAGGTATTTAGTTCTCCCTGGAGACTTTAGTGTCTGTTTTATTTTTTGTTTGTTTGTTTTCCCAGAAAATGTAAGTCTACTCCAGGACACCATTTTGTTTTATATTGTACAGGCTTTCCATTATAAATTACCTCCCAGATCAAGAAGGTGGCATTTCCTTTGGTTTTCCTGTATTCTATGTTTAGATTAAGGACCAGGGTGCAAAGAAATTGTGGTCATCTTAGAGTCTCAAGCACCACTGAAATCTGCCTTGCAAGACTTAATTTTAATTCTACTAAAGTTATTTAACAAGCAACATAGCAAATGCATACAATTTCCTAGCCTGCATGTGTGGTATCTAGAACAAACAAACAAAAAAAATAAACACTTCAGAAGTCAATATGATACTCATTATGAGTGACATGTGATGAACTGCCTTCTCAGAGCCAATAATCAGTCCATGCTGGGGCTGCCTGTACGAAAGCAGGAAGTAAGCGTTGGCAAGCACCCACCACTACAAATGGGAAAAATGTGGTCATAACTGTAAATGAAAGAGAGAAGCTTGAAAATGTTGTATTACCAAACCAGGCAATTAAAACATTAAAATGTGAAATCTGAGGCTCTGTAAATTTCCAAATACAGTTTATGCACTGAGTTTCCCAAATGATGTTTTCTCATCCTCTGGCATATCAAAGAACATGCCAAAATCCCAAAGAAACATTTCCAGTTTGAAAATAAAATAAGCCATGATCACATGCACGCACGCACACGCACACACACACACGCACACACCCCTATATTCTATTAATAGCGCTCTCTCTGCGTGTCCTTAATCATTATCTCTGTTACAGCTGGTATAGTTTTTTTTTTAAAGAGCCTGGACAATGTTCATAAGGTGCCTAAAGTCTCTCCTCCAAAACAAGATAAGAATGTATGGCTTCAGGTGAACTAAGCAGGGTTGAGAGAAAATGTCACTTCTATTTTCCAGGCTGGTTTGGCTGAGACTTCACAGTTCCAGGCCACCACATTAACTTGCCACTATTACGTTGATGACAACATCTCTTAGAATAAAAGTATGAGCTGTAGAAAAGATTCAAAGAAAACCTAAGTCCCTTGAAACCATCTGCACAGTTCACAAGGGTGGAACAATGTCTGAGATGGAAAAGGACACAAGCTCGGACCTGAAAATCAGAATAATAACTACCTATTTGAAGAAACAAGCCCCAACTCCTCTGCTTTCCCCCATTAGCTCAACAGTCTACTGCTACCTCTCCCTGCTCAGCCAACTCTCCCAGCATCATGGAAAGGACTGCAGTGCTGTGGCTTGAGCTCGGGGTAAATGGAAAGAAGGAGCAAGATTCTGAAGCCACTTGGTGAGAACCCAAATTCTACTCCCTTCATTTCCACTCCATTCCATTCCACATGTATTCTGCACATTTGGATATGCCTGATATCGTACCAGGTGCTATGAGCAAAACTAGTGACAGTCCCTGCCTTGAGGAACTCAGCATTCTATTGAGTCAACCAGAAACAAGAAAAGTAATTAGAGGACAATATAAGGTAGTACATGATTAAGCACAAAATACAATTAAGTACTCGACTGTGTTATAAGATTGTAAGTGCTATGGAAGAGAGATAATCAGGAAGGATACTAGAGAGATTAAGGAAAGCTTCAGGAAGGGAGTTCTGAAAGGGAACTGGAAGGAATGATAGGCTGTAGATGAACAACTGAGGAAGTCAACAAGAATTCATTAAGCAGTCTTCCCAAAAAATTACTGGGTAGCCTTAAAAGTACCAATCCAACTCCAAAACAGCTTTTGGCTGGGGAAGAGGGGGTACAGGAGGAAAGGTAATAAGGAAGTATTTATTAAACATCTACTGTATTTGCTAGGCATGGAGACTGCAGAACTTTATGCAAGATACAGTTCCTGCCCTCTGGGAGTTCATAATCCAATAAAGCAATCAGAAATGTATCTATAATAACACATACTGGGTAAATTAGAAAGTTAGAGAATAAAGTCCTATGAGATCTGAGGGAGAAAGTGGTTGCTAACAAGATCAGGGAAGGTTTTCTGTAGTAGAATGTACTTGGATTGAGTTCTAAATGATGGTTAGAAAGTCATCATCCACATCCAAATTCTGCCTTAGCATTTTAGAATCTGGGACAATGAGTGGTTGACTACACAGCTCTCAGGTGTCACCTAAATAGGTATATGCTGGCAAGTGAAGCACTAAATGGTCATGTTATTCTCCCAGGGCACTTCAAATCCAAACTATAGATAATTGGACTGTATTGGAAGAATAGGAAGTCTGCTGAAATATAGGCTGACATGGAAAGAAGGAAAAGGAAGAAATGTAGTCATCATACAGGCTGAAGGAAAGTGGAGATATCCACTGTTTCCTCTATTGTGAAAGGCAGCGACTTTGTTAGAAAGAATGGGTCAGTAATAAGTGAGACAAGAGTTCCACTTTCCCAGGGTCCCCTAGGTGGTGCAGTGAGTAGAGCACCTGCCCTGGAGTCAGGAGGGCCTGAGTTCAAATCAGACACTTGACACATGTACTAGCTGTGTGACCTTGGGCAAGTCACTTAACCCCAATTGCCCTGCCAAAAAAAAAAAGAGTTCCACTTTCCCAGGCTGGTCACTTAACTCAGCACCTGGCACATAGTGGGTGCACAGCAAATACTTGTTCCTGCTCTGCCCCTCCCCAGTAAAAGGTAAATTCCTTGAGGGCTTAAACTGCCCTATCTCTGTTTCTGCTTATTTTGTTTGCTTTTCTTCTTTCCCCAATTCATTAGCACAGTGCCTAGCACACAGGAGGCGTTTAACAAATCACTGTTGATTTGACTTTGTATCTCCAGAACCTACCACAGCCTAGCACAAAGTAGGCACATAAAACATTACAAGTTAATAGCCTTAGAGCTCAGGGGTCACACCCTCATTTTACAGATGAGGATGCTGACATCCTAAGATATTAAGTGACCTGGTGAAGATCACGCAGACAGCAAGAGGAAGAGAAAGAATTTGAACCCAGGTCCTCTGACTCCATATCTCGTTCTTTCTCCACGTTGCACAATTCTGTCTCCACGCTGACAGGGAGATAATACCGAATATTTGTTAAATTTAACTGAAATAAGTTGAATTAAATCTCTCTCTGACAAATCTTGTACCAATCACTCTATTTTACCCTGAGATAAGACCAGCCCTATCTACAAAGACAGAAAGACTGTGTTTGTTTTCTATGATGTATCCAAGGTACAGGAAATGTTGAGACCTGTCTTCAGGAAAATAGAAATGTTTCAGAGTTTATCCTATGAGCTATATATAGACATGTTAAAAGAGCCCACATCAGAAGGTTCTGCCTCTCCCTGCCTTAGGAAAACAAAAGTCTACTTTCAAAAAGGAAACACACACATTTATATATTTTTTCTTTATGTGTGTATATGTATATGTTTGCATCATGTCCTCTGATGGCCTAGCACCCTGTGAAATATGGAAAACACACAGGTCCCTTTTTGGTTTATAAGGACCAATGAAGCTCCAGGAGCTGGAACTATGTAGAAACAGCATGAGAAAAAAAATATTTTCTAGGCCCTGTATAATAGTGCTTTAAATGAAGAGAAGGAAATTTTTGACATCTTCCTTAAAATGCAGTTCTCAACCATCTGGAAGAGGGGGGTAGGGAAAGGGATACTAGGAGAAACTACGGTAATGTAAAAAACAAAAACAAAAACATATCCATTAAACCTTCCTTAGAGAGGCAACAGCAGCCCATCAAATCTAGGGAGGCTTCAGTCTAGGGAGAACTATTAGATAAAGGTAACCATGATAACAGGAGGCCAGTCATTTACAAAAGTCTTTTGTAATTTAAGTTTTCAAGTTCTATTCTATAAAAAATATTATTTTCTGTATTAAATATAAAAGATAATCAATTATTGTTCTAGCTGTGACACTGAGAATTTGCTGATGTAGTTGAAACTGATGGATTTAACTTAATTTACCACATTTTCAGTCTCAGTCAGCTGTTGCTCTTTTACCCACCTCTGGCTGCCTGATTCTTTCCAAATAATAACAGTAACAGTAAGATAATGATAAGGTTTTTTTATTATTATTCTTACAGCAAAGGGAAGCAATAATCCTGCAGTTCACAGTTCCAGAGCTTCCTTAGCTTTTTGTTGCAATTTTCATTTCTGTTTTAACATCTCTCAAATACTAGCCTCCTCTCAAAGCACACTGCTAACGCAGACCCAACAATGAGCCCAGGTGCACCCACCATGAATCAAGTTCTTCATACATTTTAATTATAGTTTACGGGAAATGAAAGGCAGGTTAATAAGCCCCATTCATAAAATTTTCATCAGAAATGGCAATTTTATACTGGGGAAACAAGAGATGGCAACCTTCAACCTGCTCATCTGAAAAGCCCCTCTCTATGGATGGAAGTGTGCAGTGCAGATGGAGAAAGACTATCACTCAGAGGAGGGGCAGGAAGAAGAGAAAATGGAAAAGGCAAGGGAGGAAGAGCTTGCTAAGCTTCTCAGACTGTGTGGGGCTGTGTAAAAAGTCGCTCTCATTCAAACTATGCCACCACCCCACAAGAGGAGAGGAAAGATTCCTTACCCCCATGTGCCATTTCAAGACCACTGAACAAATGTGTGTGAGTCAGCAGAAGCCGGAAGCCATAAGAAACGATTTCAAACAACAAGCCAGAAAGGAGGACAATAGCTTCCACCTCCAGACAGTGAGAAATTGCATTATCCTAAGGGATCTAGGGCCACCCATGTTCAATGCAGATAAGTGAGAACACTCACTGCTCTGGCCAATAAGCGACCTGCTGCTACAGCTGCTCCTCCAAGCCCTGGGTGGCCCTTCATTCCAGCAGCTCTAAACAGCTTTAAGTTGAAAGCATCACTATGGAGAGCCGGGTGGTACTTGGAACAAGGGGGGAAAAAATTAGAAAAAGATGGGGATGGAAGAAGTTTAGTCTCCCTACCAGGTTCTCTAAATCACCACACCGGTGCTAGAAAAATCCCATGGAGGCCTCCAGACTCATTTCACTTCAGCAGCATGTGCTACAGTTCTGCTCCCTAGTCATTCAACCAGCAATAAATAGAAACGGTGCCCCCGAGACCCCAGGAACTATAGAAAATTGCCCTGCTAGGCAGTTTTTTAGTTCTACAGAAGCAATGGTGTAATTAGTGCCTCTTGGTGAAAAAAAAAACAAGGAGGTGGCTACCCAAATTCAGTGTCAAGGAAGAAAAGCAGCATTTGCACACACCCCATCTAGTAATACAAGTTACTATCATCCAAGAAACTTCTTTACAACTCTTCCCTGGCTGAGATTCAGCTGAGAAGGCTAAGGCACCTTTTACCAACATGCCAACATGCTACAAAAAAAAGGAAAACAAAAAAAAACCAAAAAATAAAAACCTATTATCCAGCCTCTTATTCAAAAGTCTCGTAAAAAAGAAAAAAAGTAGGGAAAATACATTAAAAATTTACATTAGGTATAATGTCATTTGTATGTGAGAACCATTTAATTAAAAACACAATTTTAATTTATTAATGAATACTTGCTGTCCAATTTTACAATACCTTACTTTTGTATTTTACAATACAATTCCATTACTGAATGGCATTTCCTATTGTCAAAATTTGCATTTTTAAATACTTTTTAGTGACTAGTGCTTATGTCTTCAATTTATATACAACTGATGGAAAGGTAGGAGAAAGGTCTTACATCATCATGAATGATACTATGCAAATTGGTCATATGAGAAAGGTGGAATGTCATAGCATTCTACTCAAATATCCCCATAATGTATAACTTCAGCCCAAGATTGCTCTTTTGTAGATAAGTTCTTTTGAGCTGAGGGAAGGAAAAGAAAAGAACAGAGCAGCTTCATATACAAAATGACTAAATTATATTGCTAAAATGGAGAACAGTCATTTCTGTATTAGGAGTATGGATTGAGACCTGCCTCAGACACTTACTATCAGTACAATGCTGACCAAATGAATTCATTTCTCTGAACCTCAATTTCCTTAAACTGGAAAATGGCCACAATAATACATGTAATTTTTAATTCACAGGATTTTTTTTTGGCAGATAGCACATTGTAGATTTTGGGCAGCTAGGTGGTACAGTGCCTGGCCTGGCCTGGAGTCAGGCAGACTTATCTTCATGAGTTCCAATCTGGCCTCATATACTACCTGTGTGACAATGGGCAAGTCCCTTGTTTGCCTCAGTTTCCTCATCTGTAAAATGAGCTGGAGAAGGAAATTGCAAGCCACTCCCATATCTCTGCCAAGAAAATTCCAAATGGGGTCACAAAGAGTCAGACACAGCTGAAAATGACTGAACAAATACAACAACATTGCAGACTGTAAAACTCCAAATTTGAGTTCTTACTGTTGGTATTTTTGCTGCATTATTAAAATGCAAGATGTGTTTTAAAATTACAATTACAAATTGTAAAATTACAAAAAATTAAAAATTACAGTTTAGAAGTAGCTTAAATACTGGTGGCTGCAGAATTGCTAATCAGACTGTTCTACCATATTGACCTAAAGAATGACAAATGTTAACAAAATAACAAAATATGAAAGAACTCAATCATACCAACCTAGAACAGTAAGAGTATGGCATATGTAATTACAGCCATGTAAACAATACATATGTGTGTTGGTTGGATTGTAGACTGGCACAAATATTTTGGGGAGCAATATGCCCTGAGTCATAAAAGTAATCACACTTTTCAACCAAACAATTCTTTTGCCAGAACTTCATGTCAAGAAATCATACCATAAAAATGGCCATTTTTATCTCTACTACAAAAAAATCATATCCACTCTATTTTTATTAGAAAAAATGTAATAATCTACATGGTATAGATTTGAAGATCACATGATCATAGGTTTGGAGTTGGAAGGGAGTTTGGAGGTGACAGGACCCAACCCTATTATTTTACAAATGAAGAAATTAAGGCCCAAGAAGTTAAGTGATTTGCCCCAGGTCCCACTGCTGGTAAGTACTGAAGCAGAACTTGAAACGTAGGTCTTAGTAGCTCCAAGTTTAACAATGAGAGATTGACTGAAAAAAAATCATGGTATATTAGTATAATGGAATATTGTAGTATCATTAAAATAAGTATGAAGCATATTTGGAAATCTGAAAGAAAAAAAAAACTAAAAGAAAATGCAAAGAGAGATCAGTAGAGCCAAAAATGTACACAGAGACTAAGAAAAAAGGAATCAATCAATGTGCACTTATTAAGTACCTACTGTATGCCCAGAACTTCAAATGCAAAAATAAAAATGAAATAGTTTCTTTCTCAGGAATTTTACATGGGAAGAGAGACATCTCATATAACATACATATATATATATATATATATATATATGTGATTGTAAATACATATACTGTAGTCTTAGTGTTCTCAGTTGATACTATTTAGTAATGGTCCTTCCATATTTCAGTATTTACCTAATATTTGTCATTCTTTGGGTCAAAATGGCACAAGAGTCTGACTAGCAATTCTCCAACCACTGAGTACTTAAGCTATTTCTAATTTGTAAAAAAAGCTTTTAACACGTCTCGCATCTTAATAATACAATAGCAATGGTAACAATAAGAATTCTAATTTGTAGTTAGTTACTTACAAGGCTCTTTATCTCACCAATTAAAGAATTCTCTTCAATGATCAAGATCACAAACAGTCCACACTTGTCCATCCTGTATGATTCTCCTCCATGTTCTCCCAAAAATTTACTATGGGGGTGGGGAGGAAGGAAGGGAGCGAAGGCACCCAACATCATTGGAGGTATTTCTCATATACACATCTAAATATGTACCAAGTAAACACAGGGAAATTTAGTAGGGGTGGGGTGGAGGCAGAGAATCACAAGCAGCACAGTGAATCAGAAAATACCTCCTATGAAATGTCTCC
Source organism: Phalanger gymnotis (assembly GCA_028646595.1). Taxonomy (NCBI): domain Eukaryota; kingdom Metazoa; phylum Chordata; class Mammalia; order Diprotodontia; family Phalangeridae; genus Phalanger; species Phalanger gymnotis. The sequence continues at coordinate 1,303 of JAQQSZ010001905.1, read as the reverse complement.
ACTTGGCTACCCAGCCTGGTTTCAACTCCAGGTATGAGATGCTCCTCCCAGGTTAAGTTCATCACTTTTAAATTTACCACCATGTGGCTAACTCAAACATTGATTGATACTACCTCCCTAAGCCTCTTCTCCCCTTCGAATGTAGGGCTGGAGGGTGGAGAACCAAACTCTTCCCTTATAGAGGGCAAAAGGTAGACTCAGCTCACTCCATTTTGCATCTCCTACCTACCTAGTTTCAACTCAAGGGCAAGACACCTTCAAGCCAAGTGCTCCCTGGTGTCCAATCCCTCACTTTCCTTGCCTCCTTTTCTATGCTGTCTTCCCTTTTACATTATAAACTCCTTGAGGGTAGGGATTATCTTTCGTTTTATCAATTGTATCTCCTGCACTTAGCACAGCACTTGGCCCCTAGTAGGTGGTTAATAAATATTTATTGCTTTGCATAGGATTGAGGCAGCATTTGAGTTGAGCTTTGAAGGAAGCTAAAGATGCTAAGAAGAAATGAGAAATGGATGCATTCTGACCACAGGAGACAGCCAGCCCACACACCTCCAGTTTTGTGTGAATTATAGTAAGAGAACTCAAAGAGGACCATGACATCAGGAAGGTGATGTTATGACTTGCAGGTGAACTGGATTTGAGTGAAGGAGGGCAGTGTAAAGTCAGCAGTTTCACTCTCTCCTCCAGAGACATCTGGGTCCAGTGACAAAATATAAATCAAGATGACTGGAGATGGCATGGGATGCAGTGGGAGACCTTAGCCTTTTTAAGCTAAAGTCTTTCCCAGGTCTCAGTTTGACTGAGGCAACACCCATTTAGTGATTAAGGTTAAGTAAGAAATGATCAAAGAATGGCCTCTTTTACCTAGTCAAAAAAAAACCCAATCTGGGAGGGGATTCAGGGTTTCTGGCCAGAATAGAAACAACTGCTATTTATACTCACTCTAAGCCATCAGGGCTCAAACTATGAGCAAGTGAGGCTTGGGCTGGGCCCTATTATTGACCAACTGATGAGAGCCAGAGTGATTTGGGTTTAAGGCATGGTCTTTAATAAAGAAATCTAGCCTTTAACACCAAGATATCTTGCAAAGTTTCAGAGATCAAAATTTATATTCCTTTGGGCAGAGTGCTGGCAGGTAAGGGTATGTATGACACCCTATGCTGAAGAGGGAGAGAAGGGAGAGAGAGAAGGGAAACAAGGTAGGGAAGGAAAGAAGGAAGGAAGGAAGGAAGGAAGGAAGGAAGGAAGGAAGGAAGGAAGGAAGGAAGGAAGGAAGGAAGGAAGGAAGGAAGGAAGGAAGGAA
>JAQQSZ010001904.1:0-14925 GCA_028646595.1 Phalanger gymnotis | reverse complement strand
GACTTGTTTTTCATGATTTTCTCATATTCTTCTCATTTCTCTTCCCAATTTTTCCTCTACTTCTCTAACTTGCTTTTCCAAATCCTTTTTGAGCTCTTCCATGGCCTGAGACCAGTTCATATTTTTCTTGGAGGCTTTTGTTGTAGGCTCTTTGACTTTGTTGACTTCTTCTTGCTGTATGTCTTGGTCTTCTTTGTCACCAAAGAAAGATTCCAAAGTCTGAGACTGAATGTGAGTGCGTTTTCGCTGCCTGGCCATGTTCCCAGCCAACTTACTTGACCCTTGAGTTTTTCAGGAGGGTATGACTGCTTGTAGAGTAAAGAGTACTTTGTTCCAAGCTTTAGGGGATGCGCCGTTGATTTCAGAGCCAGATTTCTATACAGCCAGCTCTGCCACACCAGCACTCCTCCTTCCCCAAGAACCCTCAACCCAGACTGGACTCAGACCTTCAGCAGGCTCTGCACTCCTGCTCTGATCAGCCACTTAATTCCTCCCACCAGGCGGGCCTGGGCCAGAAGCAACTGCAACTGTAGTTCTGTAGCTACACCACCTCTGCTGCCCTGGGGCAATGGCTGAACCGCAAACTCCTTCTACTCCTGCAGCTTTTCCCACTAACCTTCTCTGTTGTCTTTGGTGTTTGTGAGTTGAGAAGTCTGGTAACTGCCACAGCTCAGCAATTCAGGGTACTAGGGTCCACACTTCCTGGCTCCTGGTCTGGTTGGTCCTGCAGCCACCCATGTTGGGCTCTGCTCTGCTCCGCTCCCGCTCCTTGCATGATAGACTTTACCCAGAGACCATCCAGGCTGTCCTGGGCTGGAGCCCTGCTTCCCTCTGCTATTTTGTGGGTTCAGCAGTTCTAGAATTTGTTCAGATCCATTTTTTATAGGTTTTTAGAGGGACTTGGCAGGGAGCTGACACAAGTCCCTGCTTTCCAGCCACCATCTTGGCTCTGCCCCCTCCCCACATCCCTTACCTTCTACTTTCCTGTAGGGTAAGATGCCCAACTGAGTGTGTATGTTATTCCTTCCTTAAGCCAAATCTGATGAGAGTAAGGTTCACTCGTTCCCTTTCACCTTCCCTCTCTTCCTCTCCTTTGTAACAGCTTTTTCTTGCGTCTTTTATGTGAGATAATTTGCCCTATTGTATCTGTCCCTTTCTCCTTCTCCCAATATATTCCTCTCTCACCCTTAATTTTTTAGGTATCATCCCTTCATATTCAACTCACTCTGTGCTCTCTCTTTCTCTGCATATATATACATACACACATCTTCATATATATATATACATACACACATCTTCATATATATATATATATATATATATATATATATGTGCATGTATATAAGTCTTATGAGTTAAAAATATCACCTTTCTATTTAGGATTGTGTACAATTCATGATTTCTCTTTCCTGTTTACCTTGTCATGCTTCTCTTGATTCTTGTATTTGAAAGTCAAACTTTCTGTTCAACTCTGGTCTTTTCCTCAAGAATGCTTGAAAGTCCCCTGTTTCATTGAATATCCATTTTTTCCCTGAAATATTATACTCAGTTTTGCTGGATAGGTGATTCTTGGTTTTAATCCTAGCTCCTTTAATCTCTGGAGTATCATATTCTAACCCCTTCAATCCCTTAGTATAGAAGCTTTGAGATCTTGTGTTATCCTGATTGTGTTTCTACAATACTTGAATTGTTTCTTTCTAGCTGCTTGCAATATTTTCTCCTTGACCTGGGAACTCTGGAATTTAGCTATAGTATTCCTAGGAGTTTTCTTCTTTGGATCTTTTTCAAGAGGCAATGGGTGGGTTCTTTCAATTTCCATTTTCCCCTCTGGGTAGTTTTCATTGATAATTTCTTTAAAAATTCTGTCTAGGCTCTTTTTTTTGATCTTGGCTTTCAAGTAGTCCAATATTTTTTTCAATTCTCTCTCTTGGATCTATGTTCCAGGTCAGTTTTTTTTTTCAATGGGATATTTCACATTGTGTTCCATTTTTTTCATTCTTTTGTTCTGTTTTATAATTTCTTGATTTCTCATAAAGTCATTAGCTTCCATTTGCTCCATTCTAATTTTTGAGGAATTATTTTCTTCAGTGAGCTTTTGGACCTCCTTTTCTACTTGGCCAGTTTTGCTTTCTAAGGCATTCTTCTCCTCATTGGCTTTTTGGACCTCTTTTGCCATTTGGATTAGTCTATTTTTAGGGTGCTTTTTTCCGTATTTTTCGTTTCTCCTTTAGGAAGTTGTTGACTCATTTTTCATGATTTTATTGATTCACTCTCATCTATCTTTCCAATTTTCCTTCTACTTCTCTCTTACCTCATTTTCCAAATCCTTTTTGAGCCCTTCCATGGCCTCAGGCCAATTCATATTTTTCTTTAAGGCTTTGGATTTAGGAGTTTTGATTTTGTTGCTCTCCTCTGGTTGTGTTTTTATCTTCTTTGTCATCAAAGTAAAATTCTGTAGTCTGAGCTTTTTTATGCTGTTTGCTCATTTTCCCAGTCAGTAACTTGACTTTTGAGCTCTTTGTCAAGGTATGACTCTGCTTCCAGAGTTGAGAGTGCTCTGTCCCAAGCTTCTAGAGTTTTGTGCAGCTGTTTCAGAGATACTTCTAGGCACCTATAAATTTTCAGTTCTAAGGTGGTATGATCAAAGGAGAGGTGTTTACTCTTCTCCTGGTCTGTGCTCTTGTCTGTGAGTCACCGCAAGCACTCTTTTCTACCTTGGACCTATGAAGATAATTCCCTCTTTATAGCCACCACAAGCTCTGCCAAGCCGTCACTCCTCCTCACCCCAGGACTGCTACCCAGATCCAAGCAGGGCAAAGCAAGAGAGTCCTGCCTCAGTACCAGAAAAGAGATCTTTTCAATCCCTTTCTGATCAGCAGCTCCATGCCCCTACCATCTGTAGACATAGAGCTCTAGAAGCAGCAGCAGCAGCTTCTGCTGTGGCTGCTGCACTGCCTCCACTGCCCTAGGTCTGGGGCCGGACCATGCTCTTCTCTCACCTAGGTAAGGCAGTTTCTCCACTGACCTTCTGCTTTGTCTTTGGTGTTTGTTGGTTAAGAAGTCTGGAAACCACCACTGCTGCCAGTGATTCCATCCTCTGAGGCCTGCTCTGGCCACTCTGTGACAGTGCAGCCCATGGTAGATCATGTTCTGCTCTCTGCCCATTGCAATAGACCTTTCCTGTCAGCCTTCCAGGTTTTCTTGGGCTGGATATTTGTTTCACTCTGTCTTTTTATGAGTTCTGTAGCTCTAGAATTTGTTTAGAGAGGTTTAGGGGAGAGCTCAAGCAAGTCCCTGCTTTTACTCCACCATCTTGGCTCCACCCCCCCCCCCACCCCTTTACCTACTAATCCTTGTGAATTTGTACCTGTGGTGCTGGAGAGGCAGCTAGGAAGGAAGATATTAGAATTTGGCTTTTATAATTAGGAAATCACATTTTTTCTTTCTGATTTCACATAAATATACACATATATGTATATACAGGCACACATACATCTGTATACAAACATATATAGACATATTTGCAAACAAATATGCATATGTGTATATGTACATGCATGCATATAAAAATATGTGAGTGTGTGATTGTGAAGTCTGCTGGTTTCAGCAGCAAGATATGATATACCTATATCCCATGCCACAAATGTAAGGTCTGGTATAATTGCTTCAATTCATCTCAACATCTCTGACTGTACCAACAAATGAACTTTCAAAGCTTTTTATTTCTGCATTTTAGTCCCATTCACTTCTCTTTTGGAAATATAAAAAAAACAATTGATAGATATTGGGATAAAAAGACAAAAGTACAACAATCCCTCTTTTCCATTATAAAAGGAGAGATTACATGCATATAAACAAATATGTTTTGGAATATCTATCTATATAAGAACGAAAGGCAGTTTTTGGTAAGGGAGCACTAGTATTTGAGGAAAAGCTTCATATAGAAAGTAATATTTGAGCTAAGTCTTGAAAGAATTAATGGGTTCCAAAATCAAGATTCTGTAGGAATATAATTCATTTAAGGAGGAGTGAAAATAAGATCATTGTTCATTGGTTGTGATCCCTCATTCTTAAAGAGGACCAAAATGACATCACTATGCTAGAATCAAGTTTCAGTGTGTCTGACTGTGGCTGATCAGACCAATATGAGTTTGGAATTCTCTACCAAAGGTCAGGCGCAAATAGTCCCCATGAACATTCAGGGCCCAATTTTCTTTAAATTTGCTCATCTTGTGTTTCCTTTGAGCTGTGTCAGTTCTTCTTTACTCACAGAACACAATACCTTCTCTGATGTGGGCATGCCATGCTGAGAGGTACTGTGCTGGTGCATCCCATGTCACACAATCAATTCCAAAGTTCTTAAGACAGACCTTGAGAGTGTCCTTGTCAAGCTTGTTCTGACCACCATGTGATGCTTGCCCTGTGTGAGTTCTCCATAAAATAGTCTTTTTGGCAGGCATGCATTTTGCATTTGATCAACATGGCCAGCCCATTGGAGTTGTGCCCTCCGAAGCAGAGTTTGAATGCTTGGCAGTTTTGTTCAAGAAAGGACCTCAGTGTCTGGAATCTTATCCTGCCAGGTGATCTTCAGAATCTTCCTAAACAATTCAAATGGAAGCAATTCAGTTTCTTAGTATGGTGCTGATATACTGTCTAGGTTTCACAGGCATACAACAATAAGGTTAGCACAGTTGCCAACAGTGGAGCAGAAAAAGAGTGGGCCGCTTTCAGAGATTTGGTATATAGCATTGCATTTGCTCACCTGTGTCAGAACATTAACAAACATCATGACTGTTTCAATGAAAATGATGGGGAAATTCAGAAGCTGCTAAATGAAAAACAAGAACTCCACAGTATTTACCAGCAGGAGAGTTCATCCATCTCTAAGAAGGAAGCATTTAATTCCATCAAAAGTAAAGTACGAGCAAAGCTTAGAGAGATGCAGGATTCTTGGCTCAGGAAGAAGGAAGATGAAATTCAGTTTTATACTGATAGTAATAATCCAAAACACTTTTATGATGCCCTGAAGGCTATTTATGGTCCAAAGACCTATGGTGCATACTTAGTGCTGATGGAGCCACAATCATTAGTGATAAGGATATTGTCCTAGAGAGACAGACTAAACACTTTCATAGTGTTCTCAACAGACTATCATCAATCAATAATGAGGCCATTGACAGTTTACCTCAAATTGAAGTCAATCCCTCCCTAGTTGAAGTTCCAAATGAAGAAGAGGTTTTGAATGCCATTAGACTCCTTTCATGTGGCAAAGCACCTGGGGCTGATTCTATTCCAGCTTTGATTTACAAAGTAGGGTGTCCCATGCTTATACAAAAGCTGACTGAAATTTTTCAAGTTATATGGCAAGAAGAGGCTATCCCCTAGGAAGTCAAGGATGCCTCCGCTGTCCATCTCTATAAAGGTAAAGGAAATAGATTGTCCTGTGATGATCATGATGGGAAGGGGGGAGGGGTGTCTCTCTTAATCATTGCTGGCAAGAGTCTTGCCAGGGTCCTCCTTAATAAGCTGATCCTTCCTTCATTGTTCATTACAAACTGTTGGAAAAACTAGAGTAACATATGACAAGTGTGAAAGTAGATGAATTCATACAATATACTAGAATATACAGAATAAAAATTTTATGTGGATTAACAATATAAATAATCCAAAAAACCCACTTTGATACTTTAATGTATCTGTGACTTCACTGATGGAGATAACTCACTCCAGTGATGCAATTTGCAACCCATGAATGCTTTTTCATACTATACGATTCTTTTTCTCACATCAGTCCTTTGCAGCAGATATTCATTTAGCTTTTAACATAGCATACATGCCAATAAAGCATGCAGGCTGCCCATCAGATATGTTTTATTGTTGCTATCTGATAATCTCAGTTACTTTTCCAATTATGTTTCTCTGTTGATAGTTCTTCTATTCACTTCTTCAGAAGTAATATGCTATATGCAGCTTACTCATACCCACCAAGCACCTCTTCTTTAATTTTTGAGTGATCTACCCCGGGGAAGTTCCTTAACCCTGTTTGCTTCAGTTTTCTCCTTTGTAAAATGATCTGGAGAAGGAAATGGCAAACCACTTTAGCATCTTTGACAAGAAAACTCTAAATGGGGTCATGAAGAGTCAGATGTGACTGAAATGACTGAAGAACAATAACAAATCCTTCAACTTTAATTCGTTGAGTACTTTGGTCAAGCATGACTCCTATTCCTCAGTGTGGGATCATTATGGGACAGCATGGTATAGTGTAGAGAGGACTAGATTTAAACTTAAAGAATTTAGCTTCAGTTCCAGATGAGCCACTTTGTACTTGCATGACTTTGAGCCACTCAGTTAAATGGTTTTTGACCTAGGTTTTCCATGTGTAAGATGACAGAGTTGGACTACATTTTCTCCATGGCTCCTCCTAATCACTGATCCTCTGATCACTGGGAATATAATCATAATAAATAGCAGAAAATAAATGAAAATGGAATCATATAATAAGCACAGTCTGTAAACATGTAAACCCGGATGATGTCACCATCAACTGTGAATTCTTCTTCCATTTGGACCTTTCTCAGGACATCTTCTATGACAAACCTTCGTGAGCAGACCTTTCCTTCTATTTTCTTCTCTTGCTTGTAAACATTAGAGGTTAGTCTCTGAAGTTGCATCTTTGAAGAAATTGTATATGATAATAATTATAGTAGTTAGCATTTAAATAGCCCCATAAGGTTTGCAAAGCACTTTATAGATATTATCTTATTTAATCATGACAATGACTTTGGGAGGTAAGGTGCTATTACTATCGCCATTTTACAGATGTGGAAAGTGAGTTAGAGAGAGTTTAAGTGACTTGCCTATGGTCACAAAGCTTTTAAGTGTCTTAGGGTAGATTTGAACTCTTATTCCTGACTCTTGGTCCATCTCTTTATCCACTGTGCTATCCAGCTGCCCCTTGTGCAACCTAGATGCCTATTAATATGTGCATAAAAGCCCTTATTGGGGGGAAAAAACCTTTTAAGCCTACTTTTTTCCCTTCAGAGTCAACTGTCTTCCTTCCTCTAATTCACAATAAAAAAACTGCTAAAATTTAGTTAATTTCATTTTTAAGACATTTTTTGCTGCTCACCTTGGTCCACCTTGTCTGATTTTTTCATGCCACATAGGCATGAGGCATCTGAATTGTGTTCAGGTCTTTGAGAATCTTTGGCTCTTTGACCCTGAGTCATATATTCCACCACACTCTTCAGCCTCCTCTTTAGTGCCTAGCTTTGCATTGGAATCACCAAGCATCAACATTTTTGGCAATTTGGGGGAGGATTTTGTCAAGTCTTTTGAATATATTTCCTCCCTCTTCATCCTCTGCAACAGATGTTGGTGCGTGGTTACCATTATCTTATTTATGATGTGTTGGGTTATGCTCACCATCAGCCCCACAAGATGAGATGAACAGTGGCCTATGAAATGAAGTGTCTTATTGCTTTTTTGGCGTATGATAAAACCAACTCTTTTCATTGCCTTTCTAGGAAGAATTCATGAGACATACTTTCATTTAATGGAAATTTCCATTTCTCTCCTGGTTTTATTTGTCACAGGAATGTCATTATTGATGGAATTTAGTGCTTTGATAAGTATGTTACTTCATTGTCACCAGATAAAGATTCTATATTTATAATAGCTCTAATTAATTTAATGTCTATAGATAGTGTAGAAAATGTGGTTCCTAGCACTTCTCTCCCCCTCCCCACTCTGCCACTTTCCTACCAGTACTTCCCCACCATAACCTACTACTAATGAAGGTATGCCTTTGGCTTCTTTGATCCTTGGATAATAGGCTTGTTCTACTGCTGTGATTCTACTCAAAGTTCTAGCACAGTAAAGTTCCCAGAGCTCATGTTCCTCTGGCATAGGCTTGGAGAACCCATGGTCAGTTCTGTACCTCAATGAATTACGGTAGGGTTTTCTGAAGGCCTGTGAATACATCTAAAAATGTTGTGACATGCGCAATCTATAAGACACTGACACAAATTTCTAATAATAAGATTGATTTTCAAATGGTCAAAAGTTCTGAATAGGAATGAGAGAAGCAAAACTTGTCAATAATTACCTAAAGCAGAGGTTATTAACCTATGGTCTTTGAACTTTTTTAACTAAAAAAGATAACTAACAATCAAATTAATTTCCTTTGCAATCTTATGCATTTCATTTTATGCAATTTAAAAACATCTTAGAAGAGATCTGTAGGTCTCATTAAACTGCCAAAGAGATCTGTTATACAAAAAAGGTTAAGAAACTTTGATTTAAAAACATTTAAAAAACTCTCTAATAACCCAAAAAGTACAAATTAAGATGACCACAAGATATCACCTTATAAAATAAGTTAAAAACTACATATTTGGTATTGGCCTTGCTGTGGAGAATCAGTCATATGGTTGGTATATCTTTTTGGAAAGCCATGAAGTCATCATGTCATCAATCAGCCCACTGGCACCCACTCAGTGGCAGCCCATGAAAGTCCTGACCCCAGCTCCACCCAGGGACAGGTCCAAGAGAACAACAGTACAAAATGTCCTATAGTTGGTACTGAGGCCCAGAATTAAACTGTAATAACCTTTGTCAACTGCGCACTGTGTTAAGCTGCCCATCTGCTACTAAACTTCCCACCTACTTTTACTCCTCCCTTTATGCAACTCCATTTTAAGTTTCCTTGTAGTGCTTTACAGTAAATTGCCTCTAGATTGTCTAAAAGCACTGTTATCTAGGTTGAGGGGTGGGATGCACTTAAGGAAACACCTGTGTTCTTCTCCTTTAAGAGGATCTGAAACATAAGAAACTCCCAGGAAGCTTGGGAAACTCAGAGGGGCTTCACAGAGCTGAGCCTTGGGCTTCTAGGAAGCAGAGATGAGTCACAGGATGCAGGAAGCACACTGCACTCTCTAGCTCCATAACTACATTTTTAAAAGGAAGCATTTCTTGAATCTTATTAATAGTGTTTTAAATTCCATGTACAGTGTCCAAAACTGACTGATGAGATTGTGGGATTCAAACGTGAGATTCAAATGTCTTTTTAAAAAGTTTGCTGCTCTCTTACAATGAATAAGTTCCATAGTTATTCAAGCTTGAAGTATAGAGAATGGAAAAGTCAAAGAAAAAAATAATTAAATGGTTGCCTAGTTTTTTTCAAAGGATATTTTTTGTCTTTCTTCAAAGTGTGAAAATTTTGTGTATAGTTTTAAATTATTTCTGAAAAAGTACTGAACAAGCCAGAACCATACATTATTTCTGAGTGGGCCACTTTCTTGCCTGGACCTCCAGGGCTAACTACATTGGTCAGCTCTGAGGGAAAAAAAATGGCACTTTAGTTTGCTAAATGAAGATCTTGGCTCTGGAGGTATGCATGAGGTGCTAATGGGAGAATATGTAGACCATTATTGGGGTGGGGGAGAGGAAATCACAGTCGAATACTGTCAGCCAACAGCTAAAAATATGACTCAGCCAGAATACAAGAGACATGTCATAGCAGAATGAGCTTCTGTTGCAAGTGTTGTTCAAAAGTGTAGTAGACAGATATCATGGGAATTGGGAAGACTGTATCCTAAATGGGGTACCAGTTTGCTGGATGACCCCTAAGGGCTTTTCTGTTCTTGTATGGGGATGTGCTCCTGTCTTCCTTCTTTAAGGAAGTTCTCTAACATTTTTTCATAACAGTAAACTATTGGAGCTTCAACTCAAGCTCAAAGGAAAGACACAGAAAAATGCTTCTTTATAATATGCACATAGTTTTGTACTCTTTCCTAAGTACTCTTTTCTAATTATGCATGACCTGCTACTGTTTGTTTTACCTTAAACCTGCTACGTGCCATGTGCTATGAATGTTGAATTGAGTGTGCTTTTTTGTGTTTGTATATAAGAAAATGTCTATTCAGGTGTTCTGAGTCAGTCATTAGTGAGTCAACAAGGAAAAAGGAAGCTGAAGAGGGAGTGGGGTATGAAATTGAAGTGCGTGGATATGGTAGAGAGAGTTCAGAGTGGTGCCAGGGTACTCTCCTTAAACAGAAGTTCTAGGAGGAGCCATCTAATCAGAAGGAGTGGTGGGCAGAAAAACTTCCTCAGCCAACAGAAGAGTTGATTCTTTTAGCACGATTATTTTTAAAGAACTTCCCTCCCCCTACCCCAACCTTGATGGATCTAATACAAGTAGATTACTACCATGATCATTAAGTACCACGAGTAGAGGTAGTATTACGGTTACTTGTTATGATACTGATGAGCATCAATACAGAGGTATGACAGTCGAGTAATTGTCATATGTGAGTGTTAATGTTTAAATATTGCATTTCAGATAGTTTGGCACAGGAAAAAAAAGTAGTATGAATTCAGTAGCAAGACAATTCCCATTAAAAATAATTTAGACAAGCAATTATTACTTGCACTTAAATCCCACAAAATATTCTGGTAAAATGGAAACTGTTGCTAAATCCTTGGACATTAAAAATTATACTAGCAGTTTTCCTTATGTTACATACTAATTGCATATTAAGTGAAACCTCATTCAGTATGATTTTAGTGCATATCCTCCACCTACCACAAATGTTTTTGGGGATTCTGAATGTAAGCAAGCTTTCTCACAGCTTCTTAACATGATGTAGCAACAAGAGCCCAGATTTGGAGGTAGGAAACCTGGGTCTGAATACATGCTCTGACTCTTAGCATGTGTGTAATCCTGGATGAGTCACTTGACTTCTATGTACCTTAGGTTCCTGATCTGGGAAATTTAGATAATGATATTGATATTACCTACTTAATGGGGCAGGGGTGGGGGGGAATGTGAGGAAAATGATGTATAAACCTTAGTAGACTGAGCTGGTCTTGGTTATGTGACCTTGGGAAAGTATTTTGGCCTCACAGTGCCCTAGATAATTCTTAAATAGTCCATCAATCAAAAATCATGTATTAAGCACCTATTGTGTGCCAGGAATTGTGACACAAAGTTAGGCAAAAGGCCATCTCTGCATAGTCTGATGGAGACAAAACATAAATGGCTATGTACAAACAAGCTATAGTCTTGATGGATAAGAAATTATCAGGAAATTACAGAAAAAAAATGTTGATGTACTGATAAAGTTTCCTCTTCATGATGGATGACATCACAGATGTAGTAGTCAGCTACGTGGCATAGTGGATAGATTAGTGGGCCTGGAGTCAGGAAGACGAGTTCAAATCCAGCCTCTCCCCCAGACACTTAGCACATGTGTCACCCCAGGGAAGTAATTTAACCACTACTGAGCTCAATTTACTCTTCTATAAATGGGGATAATAATACCCCTAACTCCCAGGGTTGTTGTAAGGATCAAATGAAATAATAGGTGTAAAGCACTTAGCACAGTGTCAGGCACATAGTAGGTATTGTATATTCTCTTCCCTCTCTCAATTAAAAAGAAACCAAAAGGACTATATAAACATAAGTCCTCCTAATTGACTCCCCTAAGTGGTACAACGTATAGAGACCTGAGTTCAAATGTGACTTATAAAAAGCTGTATAACCTTGGATAAGTCACTTAAACTTTTTTAACCTCAGTTTCTTCATCTGTAAAATGGGAATAATATCTACCTACTAGGATTGTTGGAAAACTCAAATGAGATAACATATGTATAGTGGTTTGTAAACCTTGAAGCACTACATAAATGCCAGCTATTATATAAGTGCTATCTATTATTCTTGGGGGTTACGAGAGATGGCTAGTTATATAATGTGATTTGAAGGGTGTCCAAATGATCCTATTTTCCTAGCTCCCTCAAATATTTTTTTTTTGCTAGAGTAACTTCTTTGCATTAAATATGGCCCAAATACCCTGAGCTTTCTTCCATCATTCCATTAGCACAGATTCAGTTCTGGTTTGGTTACTTTGGAAATTACAGAATTTATACTTAGTGAGATACAGGATAAGGAAGTGTCAATGGGGCAAGAGGAGGTAGAGCATAGTGGTTTTAGCAAGGATAGAATATGGACATTGAGTTAGATGCCCAAAGGGAGGTCTCAAAAGTACAGAAAGCACTGAAAGTAGTCCTATGATACAAATTGTTTTGAGATAGCCAGGAACTCTCAATACACTGTGGGATAATACTAACTTTATTTTTATGCTTGACTTCAAAACCAGTCAGTTGTAAGCCTTATTTCCTCTTCTTCCACCCAGCGCCTCTGCATTTCCCACCTACTCTCTGAAAATTCACTGACTAATTAAAAAATAATTACAAAAAACACTCTGACCTTTTAGAATGCTTTAAGGTTTATGATATTCCATTTGCTAATGTTTTATTACATCTTTGAATGGTATTCCCAACTACTTCTACAACATGGGGATATTTGTATGTTTTAATTATTCTCTCAATATTTATGCATTTGTATGTTTTAATATCTCTGCCCAGATTACTGTTGTCTTAGATTTTTAAGTAATGTGTATGGAAATATTTGGACTTGGTAGGGGAATAATAAATACTTTTAAGAAGAGAAAGAGGGATTTTTTCTAAAGGAAATTTTACCTGAGGCCCTTTTCCCTAAAGAGATGAGTCCACTTCCATCTAATGCTCAATCCATTTTACTGGATCCAACATTTCCTGTATCTTGTTCATTATCCATCTGGAAGAATAAAACATCTGTCTAACCAATACCAGGCACAGATAGAGCATCTAAACAGGCCATTGTTATTTAGATGTTCCCCAGCTTAAGACATATTTTAAAAACAATTGTGTAACAAAAACAAACCTACTGTGGCCATTGTGAAATGATACAACTACATTATTTTTTTAAAGGCCACTATATAATATTACAAAATGAACACATCCTCCCAGGGGAACTGTTTCTTTTGAACTTTGGTGCTGTAACATACAGTCCTCTCCAGAGACTGCTAAAAAATATAATCACTGTGGCCTTTTATTCTGAGATTGCTTTTAAATGATAAAAATTGTCTTCAATATTTTAAATTGCTGAAAGATCCATAATATCTTTATTAATCTAGATAAATTATTAATTTATTATATTATTGTATTATATATATTATAAATAAATTATTAATCTGGATAAATCTGGATATAATCAATCAGTGCCACAAAACAAAAATCTTCAAGCATTTTTTTTAAACTGTGACATAAAATCAGATTGATAGTCTCATAGTTTTCTGAACTTAGCAGTTTTTTTCCTCCTCTCTTAATATATTTCCTACCTCTCTATGACTGGACATTGGGGAAATGTAAACATTTCTATTCAATTCATTTGCAAAACAGAGGTCCACTTTTTTAAAAAATATTGTTGTTGAGTACAAACAGTTTTAGCTCTAGCATTATATATATATATATATATATACACACACACACACACACACACATATATATATATATATATTTAAAAGCCTGTTGGAGCTTAATTTTGAAAGGAAGGAATTGATTTGAAAAGAGAAAAAATTTAAATTTTCTTTCATCCCAACATTGTCCTGATGACAGAGGCTACTGATGATATTACTTTAAAAATCTTTTTCAAGTAGGAAAAAAATACAAAATTTGCACAGTTCATGATAAAACTAGACACATAAAAACTTATTCTGTGCAGTCAGCATTATTTTTGGAGTCTTGATCTGGAATAACATCAAAATTATTTCTAAAAATCATTTAAAACATGCATCTGAACAAGAACATCACCTTTTAGAGGAAACATAAACACTGTCCCCATCGAAAGGCTATTTCTTTTGTGTGCTTTTTGGGGGCAAAAGTTCATAAACAGCATGACTCTCCCATCTGTTTGCAAGCTGTTGACCATCTCAGTTCAGAGCAATTCCATTTTCCCTTGGAAAGGTGAAAAATTCTGGTAAGATTCAAAAAGATTTTCTTATGGTGCTTTGAAAAGAAATTGGGTACGCAACAGAAAACTGCATTACTCTGATCCAACACATAAGAAGATATTTCCTTTGAAATAGTGTGACCACCAACATAGGTGGTAAATTATGTACACATATATTATCTAAGCAAGTCACTGAAGTTTTTCTTATATCACAGAAAATTGGACTAAAGAGATTTTAAAAAATCATCCCAAAGTAACATAATAGTCCTATCATGATGCATCATAAATATTCAATTGGCGTATGTATTTTTAGACAGATATGGCTTATTCTATATATTTTTTCTTTTTTTTTACAGTGGAAATACTCCATTTTTTTCAGGGCTGACTTTATTCCATTGTTTATGAATGCCAGGATATGAATCATTCTAAAAATAGCTTTTCTCCAGTATAAAGTGTCAGAACAAAAATAGCCTGTTGTTGTAGTGTTCAGGAAAGTCTAGAGACCTTGTATGAGTTCTCAAAAAAAAAAAAAGTTAGCAACCTTACAAACTGGCAAAGCCTTTTACTGTGTATGTAGTTTTTCTTTTATTTTGAATAATTATCTATCATAAAACCTTGAGGACATCATAACATTTATTAATGGGCTGTAGTGACATTATGATTATATAATTTTAAATAATGGCTTAGGTGTTGATGATAAAGCACACATAAAGCATTTCCTCTTGTCACTTTTTGATGTTAAAATGTTTTGATTTGAACAATGAGTATGTACTGATTGTGTCTCCCACCTGAAATTCTTACCACCCAGAGTTCTAGAGGGTGGTGCAGAACCACATTTTTTCCCATGACCACTGTATATGCTGTAAAATTTAAATCATAAAATACAGTGAGTTTTCTGTAAAATTGAGTGATAATCTGATAGGCAGAAAACATAGTAATGGAAAACCAAAATGAAATCATGGAAAGGTAAATGAAGCACGATATTTTCTTTTCTGAATTGTTTTGCTTTTAACTAGACTGTATATAATTTTACATTGTAAAAAGAAAGATTTTTTTAATATATTTGGTTTCCAGCATTGATTTTCACAGGC
>JAQQSZ010001903.1:0-14925 GCA_028646595.1 Phalanger gymnotis | reverse complement strand
AGAGTTCCCAGGTCAAGGAGAAAATACTGCAAGCAGCCAGAATGAAACAATTTGAGTATTGTGGAAACACAATCAGAATAACCCAAGATCTAGCAGCTTCTACATTAAGAGACTGAAGGGCTTGGAATATGATATTCCAGAGGTCAATGGAGCTAGGACTAAAACTACTCAGCAAAACTGAGTATCATGCTCCAAGGCAAAATATGGAATTTCAATAAAATAGAGGACTTTCAAGCTTTCTCAGTGAAAAGAGCAGAGCTGAATAGAAAATGTGACTTTCAAACACAAGAATCAAGAGAAGCATGAAAAGGCAATCAAGAAAAAGAACAAGAAAAAGAAATTGCAAGGAGCTTACTAAAGTTGAACTGTTTTGTTTACATTTCTACATGGAAAGATGATGTGTATGATTCATGAAACCTTAGTATTAGTATGTATATATGTATATGTGAGTGTGTATGTATATATATATATATGTATGTGTGTGTATATATGGGGAGAGAGAGAGAGAACGAACAGGTGAGCTGAAGATGAAGGGAAGATATCTAAAAGAAAATCAAATTAAGGGATGAGAGAGGAATATATTGAGGGGGGGGAGATAGAATGAGGTACATTATCTCGCATAAAAGTGGCAAGAAAAGGCAGTTATGTAGGAGGAGAGGAGAGGGCAGGTGAGGGGGAATGAGTGAATCTTGCTCTCATCAGATTTGACCTGAGGAGGGAATACTATACATACTCAATTGGGTATCTTACCCCACAGGAAAGAAGGAGGAAGATAAAAAAAGGGGGATGATAGAAGTGAGGGCAGATGGAGGTGGTGGAGGTAATCGAAAACAAACACTTTCGAAAACAGACAGGGTCAAGGGAGAAAACTGAATAAAAGGGGATAGGATAGGAAGAAGCAAAATATAGTTAGTCTTTCACAATATGAGTATTGTGGAAGGGTTATACATAATGATATGCATGTGGCCCACGTTGAATTGCTTGACTTCTTAGGGAGGGTGAGTGGGAAGGGAAGAGGGGAGAGAATTTGGAAAAACAGATGTTCAAAAACAAACAAACAAAAAAGTTTTTGCATGCAACTAGAAAATAAGATACACAGGCAATGGGGCATAGAAATTTATCTTGCCCTACAAGAAAGGGAAAAGTGGATGGGAGAGGAGTGGGGTGACAGAAAGAAGGGCTAACTGTGGAACAGGGCAACCAGAATATATGCCACCTTGGGGGGGGGTAGAAATGGGGAGAAAAGTTGTAATTCAAACTCTTGTGAAAATCAATGCTGAAAACTAAATATATAAATATATAAAATTATATATATTATATATAATAATATATAATATATAATATAAAACATATTATATTTTATATATTATAATAATATAATATATAATATATAATATATATTTTATATATTCATATATATAATATATAATATATAAAATATATTTTATATATTCATATATAATATATAATATATAAAATATATTTTAAAAATTCCATTAAAGGATAAAAAAAAATTCACAGATACCCTGAAATCTATTCAAGTGCCTCTTAATCTAGATCAGGGGTTCTTAACTTGGGATCTGTGAATCAGGGCTTTTTAAAAAAACATTTTGATAACTGAATTTCAGTGTAATTGGTTTGCTGTTACCCTATGTATTTTATGCATTAAAAAATTATTCTGAGAAGCAGTCTGTTTCACCAGACTGTCAAACGTGGTCTAAGACCCCCCAAAAGGTTAAGAACTCCTGGTCTAGACAGAGTTAGAATATTCTACCCCCGGTGTTTTGCCCCTCCAAAGGCAATGAATCATTGGGTTAGCAACCCTGTCTGGAGATCTGCAGCCCCTCCCCTCCCCATGCACATTGGGGAACCGTAGTGTAATGGAACTGTAATCAAAACTCCCAAAGTTCCTGTAGGGATCTCCTCATATTTTTCATCGGGTTTTTTCCCCATGAAACAAAGGATAGCTCAACAGGCAGCTGGTCCTACTGGGAGGAAATAATGACGGTAGACTTGGCTTTGGTCATGGTGCAAAGCATGGAGCTCAATGAACAACATGCACTAGGCAAGACAGAATTATCTGTCTATTCAATGAAAAATCCTGGGAAGGCATGCTGACTCTTAGTTATTAAATTTGGGCAAATTACTTAACCTTTTTGAGCCCTGGTATTGTTATCCTTCAAATGAGAAGGTTAGATGAAAAGATCTCCAACTCTAAATCATGCTTCTCAAGGTGGTGGGTGCATAAACCTTGGAGCTTCTCAGATATGGATTGTAACTCCAAGACCTTTGGAGCCCTCTGCTGGGGAACTTGCAGGGTGGCGAGCAGTTCAGTAACTTTAGGCTATAGGCAGCCTTTATCTCTGAGTAAGGTCTCTCCTGCCAAACCAGAGATTTGCATAGGTTCTCTATCCACAGTGTCAGTGAAGTAACGACA
Organism: Phalanger gymnotis; assembly: GCA_028646595.1. Lineage (NCBI taxonomy): Eukaryota > Metazoa > Chordata > Mammalia > Diprotodontia > Phalangeridae > Phalanger > Phalanger gymnotis. The sequence goes on along the minus strand of JAQQSZ010001903.1, from coordinate 12,488 downwards.
TGATATAATAAATCTTACCAAGATTTTGGTTTGTATTCCCTGTCTACATATGTTGTCCTCCACTCTAGATCATCAGTGGATTGTAAAAAGTAAATCTCTCTCAACAAGGCAAAAATTTAGAATTTGAAAATAAACCAATTTTTACAATTAAAATATTCCTTCGAGTTAAAAAAAATCCAACACTACTTTTTTGGCATTTCAAGTATTTTTTACTTGGGAAGCTTTAATTTTATCTGTGTATGTCTCTTTCCACTAACGCCAACTATAAAGTTTTCCATGCCTTCTTCTCTGTTTTTTTGGAAATGCTACATATCTACCGATATGTTAAAAGGCTTCCTTTTGTTGTAAAGATTTCATATGCAAATGCTTTTCAAATTGTCAGCAAAAAATCATTTTGACAACAAAAATCAAAGAAATCAGTTTCTGTCTGACACTGTTGTACAGCTTTTAGTCACATCTCTAATTACATGAATAGAAAAGTTAGTGCATGAAAAGGAACAATGACAAAGATTAGCTTCAATTTCTACATTTCTGTGTTTGTTTTTCATTGTAACTTCTTAAGAGAATCAGTATGATCACAGTGAGCAGGTTTTGGAGTCAAGAAGCCCTGGGCAAAGTCTGGGCAGCGTATTTAACCTTAGGGTGCTCCAAGACTATAAATTACAGAGCAGTTGCCGAATTGCACTGGGCAGGGTGTTCTTTACTAGGCACTTCCTGTACCAATGAATTCACAGGCCCCCACAAAAAAACAAACCAAAAAACCCCATTTAACGTGGCTTTGTATTTCATTTCAGTCTTAAAATAAGTGAAAAAAAATTGAAATTTGTACTGTTTAAATCAAATAAATGTGTACAAACATAGTAGCTAGTGGTTATATAATTTCTTCAGGCCACAATAAAGAATTGGATACATTACAAAGTCTAAGTTAAGAAACTCACCCTCTCCATATGTGTTCATATACATATACATATGCCATGTAAGAGCTTATATCCTTTGATCTAGAAATTCTACCTTTGAGGACAAACCCCTAGGCACAATTCAGAGAAAAAATGACTTGTAGAGAGAATTCCATACCCATTTAATTTTGTCTGGATTTTACTGGCATATGGGGCTCCCCAAAAAGGGTATGCTTCAAACAATTCAAATCATCACTATTCTGCCATTTGTAGTCTTAGCTGCCTGGAGCACTGAGAGGGTAACTTGCTCAGGGTCTCACAGGCAATAAGTATCAAGAGATCCAGATTATCCAGATTCTGGAACCTGCCCTCTATGCACTATGCCATGCTACCTCTCTCATTATTTATAATAACATTTGTAAGCAATTCAAATGACCAACAGTAAAGAAAGTTTAAATTAACAATAGAATTTGGCAGCTAGTAAGTGCACAAATTGTTGATATGTAAAAAACAACACTGAATTATGCTAACTAGAAAAAAAATGCAGGGCTCAAAATAGTGGACAAACTGTTTTCAAGCATATAAAAACAGTACCTTTGTACTGCAGATACGAAAGATAACAGGCTCACAGGTTTGGTACTGGAAGGGATCTCAGCTAACCCAAACTATTCATTGTACATATGGAGAAACTAAGGCCCAGAAAGGTTCCCTAAGGTCACAGAAAGAAAAGTAATAGACATTGTAAATATTTGTTAGGTTGTTTCAATTCATTTTTTAAAAGTCCCTCTCTCCTTTTTTCATTCTTATTGCTACCACTTTAGTCCAAGTCTTCACTACTTAAAGCACAGATTAGTCTTACAGGTTAACTGGTCTCTTCATCTTTATCTACTTTCATCTACTCTCTTCTATTTTCAATGAAACCTGTAGTTACCCGTCAAGTGATGAAACCACTAAGGTACAGAAGATTGTTATGATATAAAAGCAAGAAGTGAAAGTATTTATATCAATGAAAATATGGCTCCTTAAAATACTGTATGCCATTATCCAATGAGACAGGAAGCTCCTGGGAAGATTTGTCAAAATTTTTGCATCCCACCTGCCAACATTATCTAGTAAGCTGCTGAGCCCACAGGATGTATTCAATACTTGCTACAATGTCTATAAGCTCCCCAAACACAGAAGCAATATTATATCTCAATGTCACGCAAATGCCAGTTTCATCTAATGTATTTCCGTAGGTCAACCTGTGACTAGCACTATATAAGCAATATATAATGAAACTTGCTATGACTCAGCACAAATATATATACGAAGCTAGTCATTTTAAGTTGAGAAATGAGTATTGTATATCTTTAAATTATTTGATGTTATCTTAAACTTCCACTAGGGCCCTACTCTTAAGAGTTCATTGTGGAATGGAAGTGATGATAGGTTCTTGAAGTCTCTGCCAGTACAGTGCAATACAAGTTCTGGCAAGTGCCACCAAACTGGAAGGGCTTTGAGTACCAGCCTGGCAATAGACTCTTATGTTGTCCAATGGCCTGCCTAGATAAATTTAATGAAATCTATCACCAGAAAACTGGAGATTAGGTAACTAAGTCTTTTGACCAGAGTAAGGTATGAAGACCATCTATTATGGCATAGTAAGGTCTTTGATTTGTGTCAGTATCCACAATGATGAACTAATTCTTTTCAAGTTACTATTAAGACGTATACTTTAAAAACCAGAGGAAAGTCAACTTAGAACTGACTTAAAATGTTGGTTTTGTGAAAAAGCATATACATTTGTGTCAACAGTCTAACTTATCACATCAGGCTTTATCTCTAAGTAGTTAATGTTTAGGGGCTGTATGGAGTCATGAATACCAAAGGTTAACTGTAATAGTAAGTTGTGTTTATATATACACATACATATATATATATTCACACGTATTAATTATAGACACTATCCAACTATACTTGTGAAGCTATAAAAATTTTGAAAGAAAATTCAGATGAAGAGCGAAGAGATAAGCTTAAAAAGAGAAGACATATAAAGCATTAGTTACTTGAAGTGTTTGGTAACTCTTCTGGCCATAAGGTGAACTTCTGAATGAAAAAAAAGTGAAGACTGCCCTATTTTAAAGTTTTCAGCTTGTATACCCAAAGATGTAAAAAAAAATACTTTTAACACAAAGATAATGTGGTGGAATGGCGTGAACACTGAATTGAAAATCAAGAGACCTGACTGTAGTGCCTACCAAGGAAACCACTAGCTTTGTGACCCTGGATGAGTCACAACCTCTGGAGAACTTGGTTTGTTCATCTGTGAAATGAGTGGGGTGGACTATTAAAGGTCTCGGCCAGTTCTGAAATCCTACTATGTACCTACCACTACCTTTCATGTGTTCTGGAAGTTTGGAAAGCCATTCTCCCAGTTCACTAATTCCATCAAGTTAAAATACATGGTTGGTATTTAGAAACAAAAGATGACGATTCAGTTAACAGAAAATGCTGAAGACCCAGGGAAATTCCAGTCATGCTAATACTCTCAGCACAGAGATGAGTGTTCAGACGTAGATTACCGGGCTCTTCCTCGGTAAATTAGGCCTAACAGCACCTATCCCCACGGTGTGCTCAGTGCCTGGATGCTGATGACTCGGGGCCAGGCTAAGACCACGCAAAAGCAAGAAGCACCAGCGGCTTTCAGGCTCTTCCAGGAACGGGGAGAAAGTTCTCATTCTCCGGGTGAGCGTGGGATCACCAGGCTGCCTAGACCATGAAAGCCCGGAACACAACACGGACCCAGTGCTCCCGGGGTGCCCTCAAACCTTCACCCGCACCCGGACTGCTCCTCCTCCCTCCCTCTCCCACCTGTCAACGCCCAACTCCAGCCGGACCCCCTCAGCCGGCACTGGAGGGGACGACGATTCAACTTGTACCCTTCTCCCGCCCCTGCGAGTGTCCCAGGGACCCCTTTTATCAGGATCAAAGAAAGCTCCCGGGGTCCACGCCCCTCCCCCCGCACTCGCTCTCTGCTCGGCGGACCGGACTTCCCCGCTCGCCCAGCGCCCTCTCGGGCTCCCCCGCCCCCCACGCCCTGCCTGCTCGGCCGAGCCCCGCGAGCAAGCACGGCAGTCGGCGGGAGCCACGCTCCTCTGCACCCCCCAACTCGAGCCCCGGACCCCGACGGCACCGAGCCGGGCTAGCAGCGCCGGCCCCTCTGCTCCGGTTCCCAGCCCCGCTCCCCCCCACCGGAGCCCCGCTGCTGCACGGCCTCCCGCCCACCCTGGAGGTCCGGGGCGCCCGTCGCCCACCTCGGCCCCGCTCTCCGCCTCAGCTCTACAGAGAGAGGACCCTTACCCCGCAAGCTCCTCCCGCCGCTGCCGCTGCTCCCGCTGCCGTCACCCCCACCGCCGCCGCCGCCACCTCCCCCAGCGCTGCCGTCCGCCCCGGCGCCGGCACTCCCGGCCATCCTCCTCCAGCCGCCGCCGCCGCCGCCCTCTCCGCTCCTGTCACACACAGGCTCGGGATCCGCGACTGCTTCGGGTTCCCCTCGCCGCCATTTTGACTCCTCGAGAGAGAGCAGGAGGGGCTCACTCGGCGCGGCCCTCGGGGCGCCTGCGCGGCGCTGCGGAGCCGGCCGGGAGGAAGGGACCGAGGGAGGAGGGAGAGGCCCTCCGCCCCTTTCTCCCGTCACCGTCGCCGTCACGTGGTACGACGCTGGCGGGCGCGTCCCAGCGAGGGGAAACGCATTCTGTGAGCAGGAGAGAGGCGTCCAGGGGGCGGGTAGCGCTTTCCAGGGAAAGGGAAGAGGGAGGTGTGCGGGAGCCGGATGGCGACGCCGGGCTCTTTCTTCCTTCGCTTCGTTTGCAGTCTGTGCTCGTCGCGAGTGGGCTCCTCTAGGCCGAAAAGTGGAGCGTTGACTAAGCATGAGAGCGGGCGCTTTTCGCTTTGTCCTCCAGAAGCGGGCTTGTGATCACTCACGAAGTGTGGGGAACCCTGGTCAAGGAGGACGCCGCTTTTCCTTGGAAAAGTGACTTCCCCCCTCCTTTTCTTTCTTTTAAGGACAGGAAGCTTTGCAGTCTTCATAGACAGATTTCGACCGCAGTGATTTGTAGGCACCTAGCTATGTGTTCAGTCCCATTTTACAGAGCGAGCGCTCTAAAGATACATTGTGTCGTTGGATCCTCGTAGGTGATTAAGTGGGGTATCCCTCAGTTTACGTGTGAAAGAGCCAAGGGTCAGATCAGAGAGAGCCAGGGCTATGCTCATTATGTTTAACTATATGCTTCCCGAGAGAAAAAAAAATGTACTACAACATGCGTTTAAGTTTAATCTGCACTCACCACTTTATTGAATCTAAAAAAAATCTAAACAAAGAACAAAACAATGAATCTGGCAGCATTTGCAGATTTTAGAGGTATAAATGCTAATTTTTAACAATCAGATTGAGCTGGCCCCAGTGCGCCTCTGGAGAGAGCCAAAGTGATACAGCTAGGACAGAAACCCAGATCTTAGGATTCCAAGGTCTGTGCTCTTTACGCGGTGGACCTTTCCTTGTTCAGATGTCTTGCATTTGTAGATATCTAGGACTTTAGAATCTTCAAAGATACTGATTTTTCCTAAACAAATACCGAGTTCATAAAAAGCATAAAATGGTAGACTGGTTTTCTCAGTGGTACCAGGAGATTTGCGTGGGAGCATAGAGCTCCTTCATAATTCAGAATGCCTCAAATTTCCCTCCAACGTGCCTTAATAGTGTGCTGTTTTCTATTGGTAAAACTATGGTTAAATATGGCCTGGTGGAGATCAGGAAGACATGTGTTTGGATTCCTCTGCCAAACACTGTATGATCCCAGGAAAAGCCATTAACCTCAGAGTACCCCGTGCAACTCTCAAAAACTGAAAGTTGCCTGGCAGGTAGTGATCTGCGTTGGTAAAAGGAAGGGACTTCCTTAATGAGAGTTCCTTATAGATGGAATACTAGCCCTGGCTTAAAACAAAATGAAACAAAACAGTAAGCTTTTCCAAGTCCTCCCAGCTACTAGAGCCTTCCTCTCTAAGGTTATTTTCCATATATATGTATATATTTTATGTTTTGTCAGTCATAAACATTTATCAAGCACTAAGAATACTGTGCTATGCACTGAGGATACTATGTACATGCAAGATATATAGAGAGATTGCAGATGATAGAAGGAATAGCATTAGCAATAAGTAGGGGTAGGGGGTGGGGACGTGGTGTCTAGGAAATGCTTCCTCTAAAAAAGATTTTTTTGCTAGGTCTTGAAGGAAGCCAGAGAAGCCAGGAGGTAGTGATGAAGAGTGAGAGTATTTTATGCATGGAGGGACAAAATGTTTGGAGTGAGGACAGGGAAGTTAAGGTGTAAGAAGTTTGGAAATCTTTGAAAGCCAAACAGGATTTTATAGTTGATCCTAGGGTGACAGAAAGCTACTGAAGCTTGAGTGTGCACCTTAGGAAGGTACCTGACAGCTGAGTAGAAAATGACTGAAATGGGAAGAGACTTATGGTTGGGAGCTGGGGGAAATTAATGCTATGCTATTATATTAACACCTATTAATTTGTGATCCACCTTTCCTTGTGTTTCAGTTAAAACCCAACTCCTAAAAAGGTCAGTCTCTTGGAGGGCAAAACTAAGTGAGGAGTCTGCTCCTAGTCCTCCAGGCACACGCTCATTAACCTCACCCAACTGGGAGACCTAGTTTCTATTTAGAGTATAAACAGAATCCAGTCTGGGTGAGCCTTTGCCTGCAGTAGGAACCCCCTTTCCTTGGTCCCCTCCGTTAGAGTTTAGAGCAATCCAGCTCATGAAGGAGAAGATTAGCCAGAGAGGTCCAGATAGTCCCCTGCTTAGATGCATTGAGGCTTCGGAGTCATGACCAAGCCACATTCTCAGCAAGAGGAGCTGAAGACTTTTAGCCCAACTCCTTAGATGTCCATCAACCAGAGTTGATTTTCACATGTCAGGGGAATTCCCTTTCAGAAGGGATTTAAGGCTTTTCAAGGTTTCCCTTAGCATCTTTTACCAAGAGAAACCACTGACCATCAATTTACCGATTGCCAGCCAGCCTAATAAAATGATTGTTAATTACCTAGAAACTCAGTCTCAGAGTAGAATTCAACTAGAAGATGATTGCAATAGTCCAGGAGTAAAGTGATAAAAGCCTGCGTCAGAGTGGTGATAGTGTCAGAGGAGAGAAGAGAACATATAGAAGAGATATTACAAAAATCAACAGGACTTAATAACATTGGACATGGGGTGGTGGGGTTGGAGAGAGGGTGAAGAGTCAAGGATAATACCTAGGTTTTGAGCCTGGGTCACTGGGAGGATGATGGTACCCTCAATATTAACTGGGAAGCAGAAAGAAACTGGGGATGGTTCTGGGGAAAAGGAGTTCTGTTTTGGACATCTTGTGTTTAAAATGTCTATGGGACATCTAGTTTAAGATGTCCAATAGGGTAGTTAGAGATGCAAGATTGGAGGTCAGAGAACTTCAGGTTGTAGATTTGAGAATCATCAGCATAGAGATGAGAATTAAATCCATGGGAGGGGATAAGATCATCAAGTGAAATAGTATAGAGGGAAAAGAGAAGAGGGACCGCAACAGAGTCATGTGGGACACACCTAGATTAGCAGGTGTAATTGAGACAAAGATCCAGCGAGGGAATAAGACACAAGAGCAGTCAGACAGGTAAGAGGAGACCCAGGATACAGCAATGTCATAAAAACCCAGAGACAAGAGCATAGCATTGAGAAGAAGGTGATCAACCGTTTTAAAGACTGCCCAGAAGTCTGTAAAATGGGAAAGCAGCAAGCTAAATGGCAGCAAAATACCCACTTGTCCTAGGGGGTCTTTAAGTTTGGAGCCTGAGAACTGAGCCATTCCTGACAGCCTTGAAGAGCTCAGTAAGCTATATAACCAAAAGATTCAGAGCAATTTGCAACCCACTTTTGTGCAGAGCAGACCTTAATGGAAAGTTGGACCATAGATAAAACCTCAAACAATACAAATTGTGGGCAGACAGGCTCAGCATTCCATTCAAGTCTGCAGGAACAGTCAGAGCCTAGCCCTGACTAAGAAACCCAGTTCAGGAAGGAAAGAATATACCAAGAATAAAGAAGAAAATCAACCAATTTTAAAATTTGAGCTAAACACCTAATAAGAAATTCTAAAAACCCCCAAAAGGCCTAAAACCATTGAATTAATGGATTAATCTAGAAGCTATTTTGGAGAAGAAAACCCACTAAGCTAGAGAGACCATTAGTCTGACTTTTAAAAAAAGAGAAAACCAAATTGCTTGTATCAAAAATGAAAAACCAGAAATCTCAAAGAAATTTTAAAAAATTATTGGAAATTATTTTGCCCAAATAACATGCCAACAAAGTTGATATTTTAAATGAAATGGATGAATAGCTAGAAAAAAAGTATAATAACCAGATTAACAGAATAAGAAAGCGAATTCAAATACAAGTCCTAAATGACCTACCAAAGAAAAACCAGGACTAGATGAATTTATAAGTGAATTCTTTCAAAGATTCAAGAAACAATTCCAATATTATGTAAACCGTTTGCAAAAATAGAAAAAAGCAAGGATCCTACAGATTCCTTCTTATTAAAAAAAATGGTCTTGATATCTAAGCCAGGGAAAGAAATCATAGAAAACTCTGGAGAGCGATATCCCTAACATATCAACCCAAAATTTGGAAAAAAAAATTCATATATTTCATATCACCTATATAATAGAAATAGGAGCTAACATTTACGTAGTGCTTTAAAACTTGCAAAATGCGTTTGTACATATTATGTCATTTGATGTTCCTAGCATGTCTGTGCTACTATTAAGTGCTATTATCCTAATTTCAAGTCTGGGGAAACTGAGGCTGAGAAAGGTTGAGTAAAGGAGCAAGGGAAGATATCTTTTCATATCATTTCTTTGGAGCCAAGCTTATGCTTTGTAATTTCAAAATACTAGTTTTTTTAAAAAATTTGATATATTTGTTTTTATGTTACCAAAATTTCTCAGTATTCCTTCTTCTCTTTCCCCAGAGAGCCATTTCACATAACAAAGAATATTTTTTAAAGAAGAAAAAAAAATCAGCAAAAAAAATCAATATGTTTTTTAAAAATCTGAAAATACAATCAATGTTCCATACCCATGGAACTCCCAGTCCTATAACAGAGCGAGTGGAGGGGGGGATCTTCTCATATTTCTCCTTTGTTCTATATAATTTTGCAATATTTCAGTTGTTTTGTAATTGTCCTTTCATTTACATTGTTGTGACCACTGTGTATATAATTTTCTTGGCTCTTCGCACTGCATCAGCTCATGCAAATATTTCCATGCTTTTCTATAGTTATGATATTTATTATTTCTTATAACATAGTAACATTGCATTATATTTAAGTACCAGAATGGCTTTATTTATATATGCCCCTCTTAAATTGATGGGCATCACCTTTGTTTCCAGTTCTTTGCTACTAAAAAAGCACTGCTAAAAATATTTTGGTGCACGTGGAATCTTTTCTTTTGGCCGGGTAATTAGGGTTAAGTGACCTGCCCAAGGTCACACAGCTAGCACATGTGTCCAGTGTCTGAGGCTGGATTTGAACTCATTTGAACTCAGGTCCTCCTGACTCCAGGGCAGGTGCTCTATTCACTGCGCCACCTGGCTGCCCCAGAACCTTTCTTTTAGTCAATGACTTTCTGCAGTATATTCCTAACAGTACAATCTCTGGGTCAAAAGATATGGACATTTAGTCACTTCATTTGCATAATTCAGTATTGCTTCCCACAATGCTAGTACTAATTTATAGCTCCACTAACAATGTATTAGTTTTCCTATCTTTCCACAGCCTCTCCAATATTAACTATTCCCATACTTTTTGTGCAAAAGTTTAAAATATTAGCAGAGACCACAGCACCATGTACATTATGACCACATAGGAATAAACAGACCTTGTTATTAAAATAAGTGATATTAAATTAACTTTATTAATAAAAGTAAAATGTATCTCAAATTAAGAGCCAGCATTATAGGTAATGGAACTAAACTCAAGGCTTCTCTAAAAAAAATAAGGGGTAAAGACAATATGTGAGATAGCTAGGTGGCTCAGTGGGTTGGGCCTGGAGTCAGGAAGACTCAAGTTCATAATCTAGCCTCACTTACTAGCTGTGTGACCCTGGGCAAGTCACTTTACCCTGTTTGCCTCAGTTTCCTCATCTGTAAAAGGAGCTGGAGAAGGAAATAATAAAATCACTCCAATATCTTTGCCAAAAACAAAACCCCAAATGGAGTCAAAGATATGACTGAAACAACTGACTACCACCACAATGAAAAGCAAATATGTTCATTGTCATCACTATTTAGCATAGTGTGAGAAATTTTATTCATAGCATTAGGACAGAACTAGAACAGAGCTGGAACCAGAGAGGAGCATGAGACCAGTGGAATGGGTCCAGGAAACAGAGCAGTACTTCTGTGGAACTTCAGACGCTGGTAAGATCAGGCCAGCAGACCAAACCAACCCTCTTACTTCTTGTTTGCTCTAATTGTGTGCAGAGCTGATCTGTTTTGCCATACATCTTCCCCTAATTTATCTTCATATTCCCTGAGAGTAGTAAGAGTTGTTGGGGATAGGATGGAATGGGGTAAATCAGTGGTTTAGTAGGCCAGGCCTATCAGGACAATCTGGTAGGTAAGGCTGAAGACCACGGAATGAAAAAGATACTTACAGGACATCTAACACTTAACAAACAGAAGTTCACTTAGGCAAAGCTGGGGAAGGATATTCAGGGCAAAGAAAGGAGATTCAGCTAGGATACAGCATTGATTCACGTTGGGTACATCTTGGCCTTTTATGTTGCTCATGATGATCTGCCAGTCAGAAGCTTGAGGGAACTCCTGTCCTGGCTTTTTTTGTACTTGGGCCATCAGGAAGCTATATCAATAGCTCAAGCCTTTAGTCCCCTGAGCCAATTAAGTGTCAAAAACTAACCCACCCTGGGTAGAGCAGGGCTATAGGATATTGCTCCTACCATGAATGGGAAATATATTAATATAAAAACAATTTTTAAGAGTTTTCTTCTGCCTTAAATCTGACTACTCTTGTTTTTAGCTCATCATTGCCTAAGGACCCCTGAAAAACAGAGAAACAGGTAAGTCATCACCAGTGTATGTCAAGGGCAGCTAGGTGGTGCAGTGGATGGAGTGCTGGGCCTGGAGTCAGGAAGACTTGAGTTCAAATGTGACCTCAGACACTTACTAGGTGTGTGACCCTGGGCAAGTCACTTAATCCTGTTTGCCTCAGTTTCCTCATCTGTAAAATAAGCTGGAGAAGGAAATGGCAAACCACTCTAGTATCTTTGTGAAGAAAATCCTAAAAGGAATCATGAAGAGTAGGACACAACTTAAGCTAACTAACCAACAACAAATATGTCAAAGATTGGACTTTTCTTTTTTAAATCAAGACCTGTGATTTCACAGGAGTAAGTGATTCCGGGTGAGGAAACTGCCAATTCAGAGTAGCAACTGTGCTGTTACGGTTTCAGAAAGTTGCTGAACACGTTAAGTGGTAGTGATTTAACTAAGGTCACACAGCTAATATATGTGAGAGGCAGGACTTAACAGGCTTTTGTGAATTTGAAACCAGGTCTTTGTCCACTACACCACATTAAAGGGAACATTATATACCCTTCTTTCGCTTCTGCCATTTAATGAGCTGATCTACAGACACCAATGCTTGTGAGGTTATTGATAGTTCATTCTATACTTGTAAGACGTGCCTAAATAGGGGCATATCACTCATCTTGAAGCATCTGAAAAAACCTAGCAAATCTGACCTTGTTTCTCCCCTCCCAAGACCTAGTTGATTGTGCCTATACAGTTTTAAAAATTCCACTAAGATCAGCAAGTTTTGCAGATGGGTTGTCTTTTTACTTTCTTTCATGCTAATAAACTTACTACATAATCAACCACTTAGAGAGCATATACTACTAAATAGTGAAGAATGGACAGGAGAGATCGATCTCACCTTTCTAGTTTTTAAAAAGTAGCTCCTTGAACCTAAGAACATGGGAAAGTAACAGAAGTTGGAGGTATACCATGAAGTACAGCACCAGATTATAATCAATTCTACGCAAGATATGTTAATGTAACTGGTACCCAAAATCCGCCAATTCGTGACTTTCAAAACAATCCATATGATTTTGGACATGAGCTAGTATAAAACAGGTTCTAATAGCCCAAGATAACAGTAGACATGCTATCAATTTGAGTTGCTTTCCCAGAAAATACATGTATCAGTAAACCCTTGGAGCTATTGTGAATCAACTTTTCCCTCGAAGGAAAATAAAATATAAGCAACGTCTGTCCTATCTGATATGCAAAGTCCTACCTACCCAAGAACCAGGAAGAGCACGGTAACCAAGGTGATGTGAGAAGTATTTTTTTGTGTATAGTTGTGCCAGTAAGGCAAAATGGGCTTAGTTTAACGGGTGTGCTTGAGGAGTTTGGCTTTTGTTTATGGTGAAAGTACTTTCACCTGTTAAACGCTAAGCCCCAGGCCCAAAGCCCTATCAGGTGTGAA
>JAQQSZ010001902.1:0-14926 GCA_028646595.1 Phalanger gymnotis | reverse complement strand
GGGTAAACTACCTCATATGAAAGTGGCAAGAAAAAGCAGTTTGTTGGAATGGAAGAGGGGACAGGTGAAGGGGAATGAGTGAATCTTGCTCTCATCAGATTTGGCTTGAGGAGGCAATAACATACACACTCAATTGGGTATCTTACCCCACAGGAAAGAAGGAGGAGGGAGATAAAAAAGGGGGGAAGACAGAAGGAAGAGCAGATGGGGAAGGAGGTAATCAAAAGCAAACATATAATCTTATGCAAAATGAAGAGAGCAGAATGAAGAGAACATTGTACACAGTTAACAGCAGTATTGTATGACTATCAACTGTGAATGACTCAGCATCACAATCATCTAAGATAATTCCAAAAGATTTATGATGAAAAATTCTATCCACCTCCAGAAAAAAAAAATGATAGAGTCTGCAGATAAATGCATTTTTTTAAACTTTCTTTTTCTTGTGATTTTATTTTTGGTCTGTGTTTTCTTTCATACCATGATTAATAAGGAAATGTTTTCTATGACTTCACATGTATAACCTACGTCAAATTGCTTGCCTTTTCAATGAAAAGCAAGAAGGGATGACATGAGAAATTAAAAATAAAAAAAAGATGTTAAAATTGTTTTTACATGTAATTGGAAAAAATAAAATTTGTACATTTCTAAAAGATAGGTATTCAAGAAGAGCCTTTGTGTTCCCTTTTCTGGAATGCTATGGCGAATATTCCTGGTCAAATGGGTATTTATGAGCATTGAGAAAATAATATATGAGTACTGAGATGGATTAGATTCTCTCTTCCTTGTGTCAGTAAGGGATTTAGTCACAGAGGAGAGGAGTGTTGATTTGGTTACAAGGTGTCAGCATCCTTTAATCTCTATAAGTATCAATACCTCTCTGACTGAGTCAAAAGGAACTAGAAGTGACCCTGCCTTAGGGGTTATAAGTATCTAATCCTTGGAAATAGCAAGCAGGTCAAGTGTTTGAGATTTTAAGGTCAGGATTTCAAATTTCATTTTCAAAAGGAAGAGCCGGTTTTAAGGAAAACAACAACAACAACTCTTCACTTCCTTGACTTCTTGGGAGGAATTTCCACTTCATGGAACTTCCACTTTTTGTAGAATTTTCTCTACCTTTCCATAATACAATACCTTTATTACCCCCACAGGGTTAGTTTCTGCCATAAAATACTTTATTCCACTGACTTTGTTTAACCTTTCCAGATCAATTTCTATTTCAAGTAAAAAAAATAGAAAAAATTCCTCTTAAAATATAAAAATCACAACGCAAATTGAATCCTGTATTGCTTCTAAAAAGAGAAATCCCATCAAGCATAAACAAAAAAAAAGCAAGGAAGGAAAGACTTTTATCATAAATGATGACTGGTTTTGGTGACTTAATAATTTTCCTTACCTTTCGACTTTAATAATTTCCTACCAATATTCCTGCAAAAATTATAAACATCAAAGACAGACATGTACTCATGTCATCTCTTTGAGGTTGGAGCTCTAAAGAGACATTCCGCTGGTACTGTGTATTTCTATTAGAAGTGACTGAATAAGTCCATTGTATTTCCTTTTCCTTGCATATTTTACTTAAGGTAAGGAGGTAATTAGATTTTTTTTTCTCTAAATGATATCACACTTACCATGACTTCGTTGATTTCTAAGATTGGTCCTTAATTTGGGAAAACTGTATATTTATTTAGGTAATGAAGATTGTTTTCTTGCAATTTCATTAGCCTTCAGCAATAAAAAAAGAGAAAAATTATTTCTGGTACATTATCTACCATGAGGGGAAAGAAGACCTATTATCTACCCCTCAAATACTTATATTTGAGCATATATTAATTATCTCAATTCTTAAGCAGTTAGTAATATAAAGGGCTTAGGAAAAGGCAATTACTAACTTAAGAGATTAGGTCTCACATAGCTAGCTATAATAAAAAACTATAAACTGCTGTATGTGCCTCTTTTCAATAAAAAGGGTGGTAATTCACTTTCTAAGTTTATTCACAATTTCTCATTTTACTTAATCCTTATATAGAGATTGCAAGTTGATGTAGGTTAAAGACAGATATGGCTTTTTTAATGATATGGGTCCATAAGAAATGAATAAATGAAGCATGTATTTAGGATTGACTATATGCAAAACAGTGCTAAGTGCCAAGGACATGAATAGAAAAGTAAGATAATCCCTGCTTTCAAGGAACTCACTTTCCAATTGGGAAGACAACTCATTTAGAAGTTTTCCTTACAAGTCAAAAGGGCAATGTCCCATGATCCTTTGGATGAGGAAGCAAAAGAAGGTATTAGTGCCTCTTTCTCAATGTAATTTTTTATTTTTTAATTTATGGAATTAAACAAGCATTTTCATGACATATTACAATAAATAAAGATAATTTTACAGTTAAGTGAAAATCTATTATGCAAAAATTGCTATTCCTTTCAAATCTACAAAATTGTCCCATAGTTTATTTCTTCTCCCCTTCCCCTGAGAGATGGCTACCATTGGACACAAATAGTTAAAATCCACACACAGACCGAGACACACACACACATATGTGTATATATATATACATACATATATGCATATATATACATATGTGTGTATACATATATACATGCGTATGTGTTTACATGTGTATGTATTTATGTATGTTTATATGTAAAACCATCCTATACATATTACTATTTCTCCTTTCTTTCTCTGTATATAGTATCTTTCTTCGTATGTCTTTTATAGCTAATTTGTGTATTTAAAATATTCAAAAAAAACTTATTTGCTCAAAGTCATTCTAAAACAATACTGTTGCTATATTCTATTGGTTCTGCTCATGTTGCTTTTCATTATTTCATGAAAGTCTTTCCATTTTTTAATCAATGAGCTTACCATTTCTTATAGCACAGTAGTATTACATCACAATCATATATCACAGGTTGTTCAGCCATTCCCCAATTGATGGGCATCCTGGCAATTATAATTTCTTTGCTACCACTAAGAGAGTT
Organism: Phalanger gymnotis; assembly: GCA_028646595.1. NCBI lineage: Eukaryota > Metazoa > Chordata > Mammalia > Diprotodontia > Phalangeridae > Phalanger > Phalanger gymnotis. The sequence continues at coordinate 11,935 of JAQQSZ010001902.1, read as the reverse complement.
GCTATAAACATTCTAGAATATATAGTTTTTTTTTTCCTCATTAACACTGGATTACTTGCTATTCCATGAACCAGGTACCCATCTGTAGGTTTCAAGTATTTGCACTGTTCTTCTTCCATGTCTGGAAACCTCTCCTACCTCATCTCTGCCTCCTGGTTTTCTTCAAGTCTCAGCTAAATATCAATTTTGAGTTCCTGCAATCTCTACCTCACTCCCCAATAACACCCCACCTCATAGAGGAGGCAAGAAATATGATTTCAATTATACACGTCAAATCATATAAAACGTATTTCCATATTAGCCATATTAGAAAAAAAAGTGAAAAAATATATTTCAATTTGCACTGAGTTCATCAGTTCTCTCTCTGGAGGTGGATAACATTTTTTGATCATGAGGTTTTTTTGGAATTGTCTTGGATCATTTTATTGAACAGAGTAGTCAGTCAAACCTTTCAGTTGATCATCAGTACACCATTGCTTTTACTGTGCAAAATGATCTCCCAGTTCTTTTCACTTCATTTTACATCATTTCATACAGGTCTTGCCATATTTTCTTTTCCTACTGAAACCACCCTCATTGCTATTTCTTATAGGACAGTAGAGCATGAAAATAATCATATGCTACAACTTGTTCAGCCATTCCCCAATTGCCGATCCTTCCCTTAATTTCCAAGAAATAGCAATTCTTCGCAAGCACAAAAACTGATATAAATAGTTTGCACATATAGGTCCTTTTCCTTTTTCTTTGATCACTTTGGAACAGAGAATTAATAGTGCTATTACTGTGTCAAAGGGTATGCAGGATGTTATAACCCTTTGGACACAGTTCCAAATTGCTCTCGGGAATGGTTGAACCTGTTTGCTACTCCACCAACAATTCTTTAGAGTATCTTTTTTTCCCTTCAGCATTTGTCATTTCTGATTGGTGTGAGATGGTACCTCAGAGTTATTTTAACACGTGGTTCTGTAACCAATAGTGATTTACAGCATTTTTATTTGACTGTAGATAGATTTGATATTTAATTTTCTTCTGAAAATTGCCTGTTCATGTCCTTTGACCATTTATATGGAAATAGGTGAAATTACTTTAGCTCTTGTGCATAATTCATATTTTATGGAGTTTTGAGAATTTCAGTAGATTAGAGGAAAAGTCTAGTACTCCATCTTATTGGTCAAGTGACCCAGAAATCCCATTCCCTGATTTTCACTTTGCATTTTTCTTTAGTCTTTTATTTCTCAGCTATAAGTATGATATCTAGTATTTCTGGGCCCTTCTACTCACCTCATTCATTCTTCTATTCCCATTTATTCATTTGTGATATCTCTTTCCTAATAATATTTTTACCTCCTCTCCTCCATTATTTTAATTCCTTCCTGGTTCTGTTCTCACCTTTCTAAATCATTTCTCTGAGGTGCCTAACTATTTCTGCCCCTTAGAGGGTATTAGTACTCTATTAGTATTAGTACTTACCTGTCCCATGGAAGCCTATATACTGAATTGTCTTAACTATGCCCAGCAGAGATTGTTACAAATCTCTTTATTCATTCCCTCATGTAATGCTGAGGTTGATTCATTATGCTAGCAGATCATTCCCTTTCTTCTGGACCTATTGAATTTCCACTTCTTCCTTTGTAATGAAACCCATAATGTTCTTCCTTACTATCTCTTTCTTCCAAAGGCCTGTGAAGAATTTGAAAAACTGTAATCCACATCTACCTCTTTTAGGTCCTAACTAGTCCTCACAATGTTCCTGCCTTTTATATTACTTTCTACTTTGGTTATCCTTAATGAGATTTGCTATAATAATCCCACCTCTGTTAAAATATATTTACTAATAAAGGAATTGATTTAATATTGATGGATTTATGAATAAAAGACTTACTCTTTAAGTGTAAATTCATTTCTACCTTCTCTTTTCCTAATTTTAAAATTTTACTCTTATATACTTAGGGCTTTGGTTATTTGTTTTTTTTTCTTTTAGTCTATCAACGCAGCCTTTTCTTTCTAAATATATTTTGGATGGTATATGAGGTTGTTACTGTAATAATGAGACACTGATAAGACTATGTCTTCCCTGTGCTGTACACATGTTTTGTTTTTTTTTTTTTCTTGCCATAGGCACATAAAAGGGCATTTCATTTTTTAGCCTTTCAATGTCATCCAAAAGTTTTTAAATTAATTTTTGGTCAGTCAGCTTCCCTCTGGGTTCTTTTGAAGAAATTATTCAAATTCTTCACTTTTATTGAATACTCAATTATATTCTTTGTTGCTCTGCATGTTTTGAAGTATATATTAATTATGGGTGTCAACCGATACTGTTTGATCTTTAGAATATCATATTCATTTTTTTTTCTTTTTGTTCTGGTGTGCACAAAGTAATACATTGATATTCTGATTGGTTCCCTTTGTAATATAAAATATCATTTCCTTGCTTCCTATGAAGTTTGTTTTGTGATGTTTTAGTTCAGAAGTTTGAAGAAAGCTTACTTGGGGAGTTGAGGTTTTTTAAATCTTCGTATTCTGGTAAAGTCTCTCAATCGGTACCTAGTCATGTTGCTAACAAATTTGGGCAAACTCACTTTATGATTTATCAAATGATAGTATTCTGATTTTCATTTTCACTTTGTCTATTCAGATCCTATTTTTTGTATTTAGTTTCAACTTTTCCTCATTTACTTACCCATTTTTATTATACTTCCATTATTCACCTCTTGAAGAATCTAATGTTATGGAGAATGTTTATGTCCTCTAGTCTGTTGATACATTTGTTGCTTTTATTTTTTACTTAAAAGCACAGATTTCTTTCTTCTTTGATATCATCATTTTTTTTCAGTTGTTCTAAACCATTCTGGCAGTTCTCACATTTTATCCAATATAATTTCAGGGAACCTTATAAAAATGTTTCCCTAACTCATTGTTTTTTTTTAATCTCAATTTTCTATATTTTGAAATACTTTATTGAAAGCATCTTTCTTTTGTTTTTATCATTCACCTTACTTTTTTCTGACTTTTCCCCACTGAGGAGTCAGAGTGTTCGAGTTTTCCTTACTTCGACCTTTCTACCCTTTCCCCCTACTCCAAATCTTTGTTCAGTGTTTGTACTTTCCCAGACCTCCTGAGCTGGACAGGGTCTCTGACCCTTAAAATGGTTGAGGGTTACTAGTTGGGAATGTAATTCAGCAAGATCTTGAGAAGCCAATGTATTTGGTAGTCTTCTCTATCTTTGTCAGACCCATTCCTCTATGATCCCTTCTCATCTCTGATTTTGACTTTCTTCAGTCTCTAAAATGACTCAGTGATGGTCATAAAGGTGCTTGAGACTTGTGCCCCAAGACACTGCTACAAGAGACTCGTGCCTTGAGAAGTCTTTATAATTGTTATTTTTTTCTACCTTCCTTGTAATTCTTCTACAATTTTAGAGCACTGACCCTTCAGTCAGGAAGACTTTACTTCAAAACTAGTCTGACACCTACTAAGCTATGTGATCCTGGACAAGTCATTTAACTTTGTTTGCTTCAGTTTCTTCATCTTTAAAATGGGGATAATAATAGCAACTAATCCCCAGGGTTATTTTAAGGACAAAAAAGGTAATAATTGTAAAGTTCTTAGCAAGTGCTTGGCATATAGTAGGTGTTATATAAATATTAATTGTCATTATTGTTGTTATTTGTTGCACTTCTTCAAAATCATATAGTGTTTTTTCCTGCAAAGAAAAGAAATGTTAAAAGACACAAAAGACTTAAGCCATAGATGGAAAGAATGATTCAGAGAAAATTTAAATAACTCAACTCACATAGATAATGTATTCTGTATTCATTCTCTTGGGGAAAATATGTTTCATCTCCACCCTCATGGTTCTAGCAATATCCTGAAAAGTTGGAGAGGCTTATTTCTACTTCTATTAGCAAAAGGTCCCTCCTGGTCTAATCCTTCCGCTATTACTCACCAGAAAATAAGTACCCCAGTTACTTGCAATGCAAACAATAACATCGATGACCTTTTATAAACACAATTTACTTTGAAGGCATAATTAACAAAAGTTCCAATATTTCCTCTGAAAAATTTGGAGGTACCCTCTCAACCATAGCACCTTACTGGGGAGAATGAACTTACCGTTTCATGGTTTCTATATGTCTTTCTTAATATTCATATAAAAAAGTCACATTTATGCCTGATGAGTACTTTTCTCAGTAGATCAGCTGGTCTGTGTCCTCAAGGCCAGATCCGATTTGGGCATCAGTGCTGAACTTGCAGTAAAACATAGTAAGGACTTTAATTTTAGGACTCCCACATTCCCAGACCAAAACTATCAGACTCCTGAAGTTTCACTTTCCTCACCTTTTGAAACTAAAACCATCAGAAGTATCAGATTAATTTTTAGCACCTAAACAAAAAAAAAATTAAAAAGGCAAATTACTGAGGCCCACTTTCACAGGGCCACATATCAGCCTCAAAGTGAGTAGGCCCTAGGCCTCTCCCCTTGCAAGTTTGTTTCTAAATAGGGTTAAGTGTTCCACCAAAAGAGAACACCAAAAAGAATGATTGAGACTCTCTAGTGCCTTTAGAAGGCACCGACAATTTCAGTTCTTCATTCAGTCAAAAAAGTTTCTCCAAATAATAAAGGTAGCAGTCATTCACAAGTATCTCGGAAAAAAGCTCCTCAAACTCATTCTTATGGGATGTATCATCAGAAGAGCCCTGCACATTTCTTATTCTCCTCCTACACTTGTAACTATAATTAAACTTTCTTGGGAGAGGGATATTAAATCCTCATGAGATCATAAAGAAATTTGAAGGAGTGCCGATGAGACCTTTGTTCATTTTACCTCAAGGCTGCATTGCATTTTTTAAAACCAGAGTTTTCTGGCCAATCAGACCAATTGTGTTCTTTCTGCTGCTGGTGCTACTATCTTCTATGGGAACTCTAGATTAACTCCTGGAACTTCTTGTCCCTGTTTCCAGGTCACTATGACCAGAAAAATCTAGGACCTTGATACTTCTCAAACTCATAAACCAGCTACAAATCTAGAAACATAGACACTCATTCATTCGAAATCTTGAAAAAAAAATCCTACAAAATTTCCTACCCCAAATCCAATCTCAGGTTTGCCTACTATTCAAATAAACTTAATTTACCATGTGCATCCAGCCTCATAGTAGCAGTTGTATGGAAAAGGGCAAAATACCCTTCCTTCTCCCCTCAAGTGAATCGATTTAAAACAATTATGAGATAATCCATAGTTTTGAGGTAAGATGGCATTGAGCATTCCCCCACATACACAGACACACTTTGTTTCTCCTGGAGTTAATCAAGATTAAGTGAGTTGTGTAGGGTCAGCCAGCTAGTAAACATCTGAGGCAGGATTTGAACTCAGTTCTTCCTGATTCCAGAGCCAATCCTCTGTGCACTGTGCACCTGGCTCAGCCTGAATACTCAATTTTAAATATTACTCACCCATTAGCTCTCTCTGCTCATTTTTCAGTGTGAGGATTGATTCATGATCTTATAGAGAGATGGCATTCTTAGTAGTGACTCAAGGGTATTTGGTTGTGTTTGGCTTGAAGCACAAGTTCAGCTCCATCATACAGGCCCTGTTCATGTCCTAATATAGAAAGAAATCTAAAATTTACAATTATCAAAAAATAGAATGGACTGCCCTGAGACATTGGGGATTCCTTTGTAGTTGTGGTGTTTAGGTATCGAAACTCACGAGGGCACCTCTGGATTTAGAGGCAGAGGACCTGGATTATAATGCTGGTTCTGCCAGTTACTTTCAGTAACCTTAGAACAATCATTTAAGCAGACTTGGCTTCAATGTTCTCATCTGTGAAATGGAGGCACCTGGTCTCTGAAGTCCCTTCTAATTTGAAATATGGGTTGCATCAAGGTATTCTTTTTCAGCTGCATAATGAACACATAATTTCTGAGTACCATTTGACCTCCGTGACTGTAATTCTGGACCACTTTAGAAGTGGAACTTCATAGCAAGATCATTTGAAAACCTCAAAAATAAAACTTAATTAAGTTTAATTTTAGAAAGACCAGACTTTTGTAATACTATTTGTATGAAATTGTGTAATACATTTCTCTTCCATATCTTGATTTTTCTATTTGTGAAATGAGGAGATTTTAATGATCCATAAGATCCTTTGCAGCTTAATAAGTACATGATTGAAGATGTCTTGTACCTACTTACCACTGTAGTTGAAAGTTATAATTAAAACAGACTTGAATACAACTTAGCAAAGGAAAATATAGGTTTTCCAGCACTGTGTTAAACGGAAGTTTCCTACAGTCAGAAATGATTGGCTGAAGAAATTGGTGGAATCCCCACCTGATAAAATATTTAAATCTAGACTACCTAAACTACTTCAGGAATACTCTGGGAATTGATTTATATTAAACTCGACAATTTCATTTTGTGTTTATATTTCTTATCTAATACATTTACAAAATTTGTTTTGGGTTACACTGTACCCAGACAATTTCTCTTGGAGATTTTCATTCAGGGCAACTTGGGAGTGAAATTTAACTTATCTAAAATTATATTGCATCCTGGTGAATTACATTTACTCTTCTAAATTATTTTATTTGACCTCCTTTCTTATATTAATGAAAGAAGCCAAATTGCATAGAATAAAAAAAATTGTCCTGAACAAAACAATATAATCATGTGAAACAATTGTAAATGCATAAAGGTCACCATCTTTGATTGGTTCTTCACGTATGATTTGGGGAAAAAATAATTCTTTCCATGTAACTATAGTACCCCAACAATTTTCTCACATCCCTATAGAACTACTGCTGAGATTCACAGAAACATTTCTGCAAGGATGGCAAATTCGTTAGATATGAAAATAATTAAGAAGATACTGATTTAGAAAGTAGAGCATTTTATGCTTTTCAGAACTATATCATAGCAGTCTTCCTTAATGTTTGGGGGTTGTCTTCCTAACTGCTGACTGACCTCACAAGGGAAATTTAAGAGTGCAGATTCTTTGATATCACTTGCATTGTGCTGGTTGGTACAACAGATACCAACTGAGCTAAACTATTGAAAACTACACGCAAAATGCTTAATGATAGACACATCCTTATAATCACAGTGTTAGGCCATGAAACTCATTATTGAAAATTGAGAAGATTCTATGCATCCTTTAAGTATATTAACTAAATCATCATTAAAATTGCCCCATAAATTTCCAACAAGGAAAGAACTATTTGTCTTTGCTTGCCCTGAATATATACTTAGAGAATGTTATTGATTAAAAAAAAAAAATCAAAACTAAGAGGGAACATGAGAGAATTCCCGATCTGCATAGGGTCCTATTGCTTTTATATCTTCTGCTTCAATACTTCTTATTGTCTTTTCAAAGTGGGGCAGCATAATGACTTGTTTAAAATTTTTTCTTTATTTTTTGCTTTAATCTGTATGTTGTATCTATCTAAGTTATGGTATCACAGGCTTACCTAAAGGAACCAATTGGAATAATCATAATAGATGTCTTTTTGCCTAATAGTTTATATAAGAATCATATCAGAGGTCTTCCTATTAATGTATGAAATCTGAGGACTTTATAACTGAAAAGAGAAAAAATACTTTTAAAAACTGACATTTTTTAAGATCACATCTTTGAAATGCCAGTAAACTTATCTATTGGAAAAAAGAAATTCAAATCATTTTCCCTCTCAAAATGCAACTCAAATCCACTTTATGTCTTTATTTAAAAGGAGTCATACTGAGTAGAACTATACATTTGATTTCAGACATTCAAAATGCCAAGAATAATACACTGAACATTTAAAGCATTTCATCCCATGCTGGCTAAAACTCATAGGTTTCTATGGTACTCTGTATGATTCAAACAAAGGCAAATCAGCATCTCATGGTATTTTTATTTTAAATACAATGTCTTCTAGTTATTAATTTTAAATATATAATTAGTTGTACCACTATCTTTTTATTCCAATATCTTTTGTTGGAAATGTAGCAGTAAAGTTCTCAAGTGTGAAATTCAGAAAATATTCAACTTTATGACTGTTGCAATATGGCAAAGTATTTAAGAAGCCTTAATTATATTTTGTAAACAAAAAGATGGCAAATATATCAATTGTCAAATTAAATTTAATTTTCAAATTAAATTAGTACATAACACTCAAAAATTAAAGAAGAGAAATAGGATGGATTCCTTTACCTTCAAATTATTGAGAATTATAATTAGAAGAAAACAAAAACATATACAAAATGGTTCTATATATCCTGCAATGTTATATGAAGAAGGATGGACCAGAATATAGATGAAGGTCCAGGTTGCAGAAGAGCAAAAGAATGGCCACCTCTACATTAGAGGGTGGAATAAAAGAAGTAACGGGGAATGATATCAAGGAATTCTGAGATGTGCTGCTAAGGCAAGGCCCCAGGTTTCTTGGATTCAAGTTCAGTGGTCTTTACATTATATGTTTTGTTTTGTTTTCACATTGCCTTGTATAGAGTTGCAGTCCATAGGATTTCCCAGACAGTAAGAGCACATGAGAAGTTCCAGAAAAATTGTAGTTTGCTATGCTAATCAAATGACACCAAAGTCTGAGGTCTATTTATTAAATATATATTTACTCAGTAACCACTATTTTCAATGCAGCTTACTAGGTTCAGTATAGGGCAAAAAGATCCAGGGTGAAGTGATAAAGTATAAAGAAGACATATGCTGGTCCCTCAATTTACACATTTAATATTTCTCTATTAGGAGAGTTAGGATAAAGAGTCATGGAATCATTATATCATTTTATATGCAATCTGTTGTCAGATCTGGTTTTCTTCACCTTTATAACACCTCCAGGATCCATTCCTTCTTCTCCAGACACTCATCCCCCTCATGCCAGTACTATTTCAATAATAGCCTCATAAAGGGAATCTCCTCCTCTAGCCTCCCTCCCCATTCTAATCCATTCTTTTTTTCAAATCCATTCTCAACATAACTGACACTAATTTTCCTAAAGAAACATTTGAAATTGTCTCCTCTCTACTCAAGAAACTTCAGTGGCTCTCTATTAATTCCAGGATCAAAGATAATATTCTCTATTTGGCATTTAAAGTTTTCATAATTTGTCCTCTACCACTTTCCAGTCTTCTTATGTATTACTGCCTTCAACTCATTCTACAATTCAGCTGCAATGGCCTAAATTGCATTTATTTATACAATCCACTTTCTGACTCCGTAAATTTTCACTGGCTATCCTCCATGCCTGTAATGATCTCTTTCTTTTTCTTCCTCTTCTGTCTTCCCTGCATTTCTTATCTTTTTTCAAGTCTTAGGTCAAATCCCACGTTGCAGGAGTCTGTCCCAAACATTACTTCCTCCATACCAAACCCAATTTTATTGTTATTGTCCTCCCTCTCTGATTGCTTTCCATGTACATTTACCCAAGCACTTGGCATATTTGCATGCACTCCCATTAGAATGTGAGCTCACTGTTCATACAAAGTTGACTGAAACCTTCCTGTATATGGGAAGAGGAGGTTATTACCCAGGAGATCAAGGATACCGCCAGTGTCTATCTCTATAAAGAAAAAAGAAATAGGTTGTCTTCTGACAATCACAGGGGGTCTTTATCTTAGTCATAGCTTGCACCATTCTTGCCATGGTCTTCCTTGATAGATCGATTCTTTACCTGGAAGAGAGTCATCTAGCCAAGAGCCAGTGTGGTTTCAGAAAAACCTGAGGAATATTTGATATGGTGTTTGTGCCCAGCAGCATCAGGAGAAATACAAGGAAGAGAAAAGTGGTTTGTACACAATATTTGTCTGTCTGTCCAAAGACCTTTTATAGTGGCAGTCATGAGGATTTGTTGAAGATTATGGCATTGTAGGCCAATTCCATGATGACTTGCTGGCACTAGTTCTGGATAATGCTCTCACAATTTCGCAGTCACCAATAGAGTGAAACAGGACTGTGTGCTTGGCCCCTGTGCTTCTTAGCATGATGTTTTCAGTGATGTTGTCAAATGCCTTCAAGGACAAAAACAGCATCGAGATCAGCTATCACATTGATGGTAAACTATTTAACTTGAAAAGCCTAAAAGCCATGACTAAAATGGAAGTAGAGTTGATGAGTGACTTTTTGTTTACTGATGATTATGCACTCTAAGTAGCCCCTGAGGCTGCATTACAATGCAACAGAATATGGATCAATTCTCTGCTGCTTGTGCTAATTTTGGCCTGAAAATTAACACGAAGAAAACCCCTTTTTCAGTTGGAAGTTTGTCTAGAGAGGGATTGACTTCTCATTTTCTGCTTCCATTGTCACCAACCATGCTTTGACTCACTTTTGCCTCCAAGTTAGCAACAAACTGCTCAGCCAGGGAAAAGTCCTCTAATCTGTTGACTTTAAGTCTTCCAGTAGTCATCTTGCCTTGGGTCCACAGCTTTTGTTGAATGTGAATATTAACATGGGGAAAGATAAGTCTATGATCAGTTCAGCACTCTGAGCCATCCATCACCTTTGTCATTTTCACACAGTTCTCCTTACAGTGACATAGCCTATAAAATGCCAATGTTTATTGCGAGGATGCATCCATTAAGTTTTATTGCATTTATGTAAATGGAAGACTGGACTATTAAGGTCATGAGATTCACAAGTCTTTAGTAGCAAATGTCATCAATTTCTGTAGTGTTTGTTGCTATTTCTTAGTCATTATTTACAGGGGGTCCCTGCCATGTCTTATGGACTGTGCGTACTCTGGCATTAAAGTCACTCAGAATTACAAGCTTGTCCTCTTTTGGCAAATTGGTGGTTAGGGTCTCCAGGCTTTAATAAATTTTTTCTTTGACCTCATCAGAGCTCATCATGGCAGGAGCATATGCACTGATGATGGCAAATGGCACTTTCCTGCAAGTGGCAATCACCATGAACCTGTCATTCTCTCTTTTTGTGAGACATATAAGCTTTTTGAATAGTTATGATTGTAAAACCTATGCCAGCTTCATGATCTTCATCACTGCAGCCAGTCCAGAAATAATGTGTGTCTGTATTTGTGTGTATGTACATATATATGTATATATGTGCACATATGTATATATATATATATATACTCACAGGTACGTATTTGTACGCAGATGTGTATACATATACACAGAGATACACATTATATTCGTATATATAATGTATATAATACATATTATGTATTAATAATCATTTAAGATAATTTGAGTCCCCAAAAGGGCCAAAGCCTGAACTAATCAACCAGAAGAAACACACTGGCATAACAGACATGCTTTGCTCTCTAAGTGAACCCAAAATGCCCCTTCCCGTGTCAGCAATTTTAAGGCCAGATGAAGCTGACCTGGACCATTCTTCTGTTTATAAATACCAAAGACAAGGTACTTTGAACCAGACATTGTCATGAATAATGGGACTTTCCTTATCTTAATATTTTATTGACACAGGCTATGACAGGGCTGTTCAAAATGGGGCCTGCAGGCCACATGTGGCCCGCAGTGCAATTTATGTGGCCTGCCTACAAGCATATAAATTTAGATAAATGCTTTAGTAAACAAAGCCTAGCTACCACTGAGCTCTCACTAAAATGGCAAATCAAAATGTATTGTCTATTATTTCAATAAAAACCTAAGCTTGGACAGCCCTGTGCTATGTTATGTTATTTCATTTTAACGATAGAAGAAATACAGATATCCTGGATGTATAATTTCAATTGACAATTCAACTCTTCTATATTACAGTATTTACAACCCATTCAATTAAGAAAATTCCTTTCTCGTGGTATGGTTAAACACATATCGACACAATAATTTTAGGTGACACAGATATCCTAAGTTGGGATTCCTCTAAGTATATAAAAGATCTTCTTTACCTTGCTTATCTCTGAATGTAACAACACTACGGCTAGCAGCTGCTGTTGTAGGGGTGTAATACCCAA
>JAQQSZ010001901.1:0-14926 GCA_028646595.1 Phalanger gymnotis | reverse complement strand
TCACAAAAATTCAACTTAAACCCACATGGTCTAAAAGCCTCTGATGTCACAAATATCTCATTCAAACCCATGTAAACTAAGCTTTCCCTTGAGGCAAGGAGATCATCAAAGACTCCTAATTTAATCAAGGAAATAAAGGCCAAACTCTTCAAGGGCACTTGGTTGAACTAAGTGCTAAGAGCCCAATTTGATTGCCAACATAAAGGTATGGATAGTTTGTGGTTACTTTCTTGGCATAATTTCAAATTTCTTTGTGTAATGTTTGGACCACAGCTCTATCAACAATAAAGCAATGTACCTGTCTTGCTTACCATCTTAGGGATAGGGAAGGAGAGGGAGAGAATTTGGAACTCAAAATTTAAAAAAAATGAATGTTAAAGTTATTTTTACATGTAATTGGGAAAATACTATTTCAGAAAAAAATAGCTTTCTTTATACAATGTGTGATGAGGAAAAGGAACTGGGAAGATTGTCTTTATCCAGCAAATGCCCTTGCCATTCCCCCCACCTCCATTGCCAGGCTCAATTTAGAGAGGGAGAGAAAAATGGAAAGATAAGAGAAAGAAGAGAAAGAGCCAAGAGGCAGAAAGGAGATAAAAGAGGAGATGAAAGAGAAAACAACAAGCAAAAACAACAATAACAAAGAAAATAGAGGAGAAAAAAGCTTTTTTATGCCCCCCTAACTTTTCAAATGCTACCTTGACCATGAAGCCTTTTTAATCTCCCAATGCAGTCAATAACCTTCCCCTCCCCTTGCACCTCATTGAACTCTTTATTCAGAACCTTTTCAATACACTTAAATGGGATATTGTATATTATAGGCATCCATGTTTGGGTCTTTCTCCTCTATTCAAGGGTACAATCCATAAGCTAAATAAATTTTACATTTTTCCCATTACCTCAGTCCTACATATACAGTAGTCACATAATAAATGTTTGTTGAATAAATGAGAAAAGGGAAAATAGGTAGTTAAGAGGAAAATAGGAGAGAAGGTACAGGAAAGACCTCACTCCTTGACGAAATAGTCCCTAACCATGGCATATTACTCTTGAAAGCTCACCAATGATGAAACACTGACACCTCCTGCTGACTCCCCAAAGATGGTGACTGAGCCTGGATCTCCTCCAAAATTGGCGATGTTCTTCTGGACCCATTGGAGTGCAGCCACTTGGTCTAAGTAACCCCAGTTTCCCCGGGCGTGTTCATCTCCAGTGCTGCGAGGGAGAAGGGGGAAAGAGGTATATGATGAATTGAAAAGACAGAGAAAGGATTTCAGAGAAACAGCCATAAATCCAGAGAAGGCCCAATAACCATCCAGACAGGACAAACTTGTGATAGCAGAAATACTGAGTAATGCTGAACTTCCCCTTCTAGTGAATCCAGGGCATTTCTCCACTTTTTTTTAACATGTCTATCATATGTATAGGTCCTGTTCTCTTATTAGCTGTGAGAACTTTAGCAATTTATTTAGCTTTTGTTTACCTCAGTTTACTTAATTTTAAAAAGGAGATAATAGCATTTACCTTATAGGCAAGATAAAAATCAAATGAGATAATACTTGTAAAAAACACTTAGCACAGTGCCTGACCCTTAGTAGATAATTAATAAATCTTTCTTCCCTCCTTTTCTTTCCTTCTATTCTCTTCATTATATGTAAATTTTTTGAGCACAGGGAATATGTGCTTGATTTCCAATTAACTTCCTGTCCACATTGCCCTCTGAGGGCTCTATCAAGATTGTTAACTGAATCCCCTAAAAGAGTGAAGATGAAATCTCCACTTCTTTGGTGCTCATCTCTTTGTAGTCTCTCACCATACCATGCTGAGGCACAGATTCATAACTTGCATGAGGAACGTGATGCTTTGCCTTACTTAGCCAATATCTAGGGCAGGGAGCATATTTTTTTCTTTTCCCTGGGAGTGTGTGTATGAGGGGTGGGTATGAGGAGCAATAAGAGAGTAACTTGTCCTCCTTTTGGGGAGCACCATAAGCATGCCTTGGCATCTCAAGGCTTCTCTCTTCGTGGTGCTCTTCTCCAAAGACTGCTATTCCCCCAGCTCCCTTGGGGTGAAAGCTAGTGACTGTTCTCTTTGCATAACTATACTCAAAGTCAGAGCATTCTCTTAAACACTGCTGTTGCCCTCTATAGACACAGTGGTTTTTGCTCAAGTGAAATGATTCCTACTGGCTCAGAACATGCCTTTTTCTGATGTTTCCCAGCCCAAAATGCCTTCTTCTGACCTTCCTGCTCATGTTCCAAATTCTCCAGGAAACCTCTCTTTACTACTCCAATCCAGTGATTTCTCTCTCATTTGAACACCTATATCTCTGGAGCACAGGACTTGGTGTGAGAAGGTCCTAGTTCATTTAATAACCTATATTAAATAGCTTTGGGCAAGCTGCTTAACTTCTCTGGGCCTCAGTTTCCTTTTACAGCAAATGAGAGGGTTGTAGTAGATGACTTCTAAGGTCCTTGTCAGTGATATGACCCCACTTAGCACAATTTCCTTGTACTGTTAACTTAATTTTTCAAGTGCACCTCATTTTCCCAAGTGAGTGGTGATATGGATATGCCCAATATTTTTATAGCTGCTTCAGGGCCTAACACAGAGCTAGACATGAACCTTGTATCTGGTTAGAATTCAATGTGTCAAAAGCACAGCTAGGTGGCACAGTGGATAGACAGCCTGGCCTGGAGTCAGGAAGACTCTTCCTGAGTTCAAATCTACTCTCAGACACTTACTAGCTGTGTGACCCTGGGCAAGTCACTTAACCCTATTTACCTCAGTTTCCTAATCTGTAAAATGAGCTGGAGAAGGAAAAGGCAAAACACTCTATCTAATACCTTTGCCAAGAAAACCCCAAATGTGGTCACAAAGAGTCAAACATGACTGAAGTGACTGAATTACAAATGTCAAAAGAGCTATAACTTCTACTAACACAGATTACAACTCCTCCACACTTTAATCTTAACTTGAATCTTCACTAAATATCCAACAATGGAGAATGTCCTCTCTGAATTTAGCTAAACAACAACTTGATAGGACCTTCCAGAATTTATATTACACTAGCATTCAAGTAAAAAAATGATTTGTTAAGCAAATACTTCAGGCAGAGGTAAACATTTATTAAGCACCTACTACACTCCAATGTCCTCCCCCAAAAAGTACCTTTTGCTTATTTTGTATTTATTCTGTATATAGATATGTTTTCTCCTACAATAGAAAACAGCAGAGGCTGTTTTATTTTGTTTTTGTGTCCTCCGGACCCAGCATTGCCCTAATAAATACTTATTAATTGATCAATTAATGAATAGCAGGTATTCAATACAAAACCCTTAATTCAATGATAGTAACTGGTACTCCATACTACATCTCACCAATTTAGGATGATAAGATTGTAACTTAGGGCTCAAGGACCTTAGAGGTCATTTAATCCAACTACTTCATTTTACAGGAGTTAAATGACTTGCTGAAGGAGTAAATGACTGAGGGAGAATTTGAACTCAGATCCTCTCCAAATTCAATGTTTTTTCTTCACTACTTAATTTCTGAGATTACAGTGACCCTGGCAATAGTTGTTGGATGCTGATAATATGATAGCTGTTATGCCACAGTCCATGACATTAAAAAGACTAAATTAGAGAAGAAGTCCAACAGGACCCATGTGTAGGCCAAGTTCCCAAAAAGCACATGGACACATAGAAATGGTTCATGTGTCAAGATGAAGTGGATGCAAACAGTGCCCTAAGAGTTAAAAATAATATTAAGGGTTGATATTGTGAAGCCCCTAGTTTATTCTCTAACCCGAAGGAGTCCTGAAGTCTCTTCCCCTTATCTTGAAATACCATAAAGCTTCACCCTTATCCTGGACTACAAAATTCCTTGTCTCCCTCACCCTGGGTCACAAATTTTCCCCTGTCTCCCTTATCTTGCCCTTACAAAAACAAGCCCCTATTTCCTTTGTAAATTTCTAGTCCTTCTTACAGGGCTAGCCAGCTGCTTTTGCATCAATAAATTTCCAATGGCTACAGAGAAGGTCTAAGTGAATTCTTTCACACCTGAACTAGCTCTAACAGCTCTAAACTTCATCAAAAGGTTTTTGGAGAGTAGTTGCCATGGGCAAATCACAGCATTCCTGATTTGGATAGTGTCTAGGGCAGGTTTATACTGTTCAGTGTTATTGAAGGTGAGCTCTTGAGTGGAAGATCTTACCTAAAGAATCCAAAGATTCCCAGGCGATACTGAATGGCCACCACTACGACATTCTCAAGAGCTGAGAGGGCCAGCCCATCATAGGTTGATGCAGCACCCACCGAAAGACCTCCTCCATGGATCCACACCATCACCTGGGAAAGTAAGGAAGAATCACATTGTTTATAGGAGCCCAGAGTAGACAAACCTCTCAAGAAGTCACTTATTCTAGCCCTACTTTCAGAGATATGAAGTAATATCTAAATCACTCAGGCCAGGTGATGTACTCAAAAGTTCACAGTCTTAGAATTGGAAAGGCACTTTGTCCAACCCCCTCATTTTACAGATAATATAACTGATGCCCTGACAGATTAAATGACTTACTTGAAGTCACAAAGGTAGTGTCATAGCTTAGATTTAAACCTAAATCTCTTGCCTACCAATCTGGTATTATTTCCATTGTCTCCCTTCCAGTGATATCTAGGGAGTCAGTACTGTGTAGTAGAATGGCACAGGTCCAGGAACTAGGAGACTTGGATTCTAATCCTACCACTGCCACTAAGTTATTGTAAGAACTTAGACAAATTCCCTTCCCTTTACAAGCCTCATTTTATACCAAAAAGAAAATGAGAATGTTGTACTAAGTGATCAGTGTTTTTATCAGCTCAGAAATTCAAGTTCTGAGTGTCCTCTGATGGATAGATGGAAGCCAATGTGTGCTGGTATATGTTTCTCTGATTAAAAAAACGTACATGACACACTCTTAACTTTAATTTGTTTGATTAACATTTTTTCCATCACTTGGATCTAGACAATCAATGAAACAATCAAGTGCTGCTTTGTAGCATTTGTGGATTTCTGAAGTGCATGCTAGCCAGTCTGAGCAGGCTCCAGCATACTCAGGGATGGAAGGAAGGAAGAAATACCTCCAGGGTGTATTCTACCACACCCCTGAACCAGTTTGCTCTCTGGGAGCTCTAGTATAAGATTATGGAAGGCAAAAAACAGAGACAAATAATACAGACCTTACCTCTATGGGCCTAATTTATTGGGAACAAGAACCACTGGTAAGGAAGGAAAGTAGAATGTAATCCTGTTCTTTCCATTCAAGTTGGTTAAAAAAATATGATGTTTAAAAAGTTCAAGAGTCATAATTTCTGGGTAATTAAATCACTTTAAAAATAATGCCAGAAAGTTTATTAATAAAAGGATGGTCATTTGGCCATCTCTCCCTCAGATCAAAGACAATCATGGCAGTTGGCTCATGGCTTACCCCTTTGGAAGAGGGGTACTCCTGAGGGTGGCAATCAACTCTGATTGGTTAACAATTAATGAAAGGTGGACTTTACAGAGAAGTAAGCTCACTCCAATAAGGGGCTGAGAGTGACATCATGTCATTCTTGGCTAGAAAGCCTATCCCTATATCCAGACCACACTTAGCCTTGGGCAATCAAGACAAAGAATATGTACCTCCCACCCAAGCCTTAACTAGTTACGTAGAGTAGCAATACCCATATCTTCCAGCTGGCAAAAAGCAATGATGATGATGATGATGATGATGATGACAGGTAGGTGACTCAATACAGAGAGCACTACGCCTGGAGTCAGGAAGATTTCAGTTCAAATTTGGTCTCAAATACTTCCTAACTGTAAGACCCTGGACAAGTCACTTAATCTGTTTGCCTTAGTTTTCTCATCTGTAAAATGGTGATAATGATAGCACCTCCCTCCTGGATTCATTGTGAGGTTTAAATGAGATAATGATTATAAAGTTCTTAGCCTGGTGCCTGCCACTTAGTAAGTGCTATATACAAGTTAGCTATAACAATAACAATAAAAGCTAATATTTACATAGCACTTACCACATTCCAGGCATTGCGCTAAGCTCTGGGAGTATAAAGAAGGGCCATTCTCAAGGAGTTCACAGTCTAATGGATGAGACATGTAAACAGTAATGTATAAACAAGCTATGTGCAATATAAATTGGAAGCGATAAGCAGAAGGAAGTCACTAGAATTAAAGCGAATTGGAAAAAGCTTCCTGTAGAAGTCAGATTTTGGTTGGAACCTGAAGGAAGGCAGGAGACAGAGATGAGGAGGGAGAGCATTTTAGACATTAGGGACAGGTAGTGAACATGCCTGGGGCTGAGAGATGGAGGCCATTGTCTCTGGATCTCAGAGTGAGGGTTGATGGGGTATAAGGAAACTGGAAAGGTGTGTGTGTGGGGGAGATAATAAAGGGCTTTAAATGGAAAATAAAGGATTTTATATTCGACCGCAGAAGTGATATAGAGTCATTGGAGTTTATTGTGTAGAGAAATGACACAGTCAGTTCCGTGATTTAGGAAAATCATTTTGCAGCTGAGTGGAATATGAACTGGAGTGGAGAGAGACTTGTGACAAGAAGACCAATCAGCAGGCCATGAGTCTACTGCAATAGACTAGGTGTGAAATGATGAGGGCCTTTTCCAGGGTGGTGGCAGTTTTAGAGGAGGAAAGGGACCTTATGTAAGAAGAATTGCAAAGGTAAAATTGACAAGCCTTAACAACAGATCGGTTATGGGAGATTAGGTGTAGAATAAGGAGTCAAGGATGACACCTAGATTGCAAACCTGGGTGACTAGGAGGATGGTGGTACCCTTGAAAGTAATGTGGAAGTTGGGGAGAGGAGTGGTTTTGGGGGCCAAAATAATTGATTCAGTTTTGCACGTGTTGAGTTTAAGATATCTATGGAATGTCCATTTCAAGATGCCTGATAATTGGAGATACCATTAACCAACTGGTGATCTTTGGTCACTCTCTAGATCTCAGTGTCCTTTTCCATCAAGAGGGGAAAATAACATTTGTCCCTAGGGTTGAATGAAATAATGTGTTTGGAAAGAATTTTGCAAACATAAGGTATGTGTATATTTTACTCTCACTTACCACTGTGAGTTTCCCATCCCTCTCCCAGGCTATATTTTTAAATAAAGAAAATTGAGGTGAAGAGAGAGAAGCTAAGTATCTTTAAAAGGCCATATAGCCTGACTGCTGAGAACCAAGGGGTAAGTCAGCATGCCAAGCACCTGCGGAAGGGGTCCTTTTCTCCATCTCCTTTTACTGTAGATGCAAATAAAGACAATAAACCACCAATACCAAAGTCATAGCCTCCTTACAGGTAATTTGGTCTTCTTTGATAGGTCAGCAGGAGTATAAATGTTTAGATATAAACAGTCTTCGGACATTTTCAAGGAAATTTTTTCTTCCCGATTGGTAAAAAGGTCAGAGAGTAATTGTCCAGAAACTAGGTCCTGGGAACACCTGTGCAATGAAACATGACAAAAACATCTTTTGTTTTCAACATCATAGATATGGAACTCCAAAAGACCTTAGAGATCATCCAGCTCAACCACTTCATTTTACAGATGGGTAAACTAAGGTCCAGAGAACATAATTGGACTCTAAAAAGTGCTCCTTGGTTAACAAACTGATTGTCAAGTGCATACAAAAAAGTGGCACAGCAGGGACTCCTGGTTTCTGACTCTAAATTCAGTGCTCTTTTCTATGATCCCATAAAATCAACATTTCTGGGAAATTTTACTTGAGGCCATAGACTCAAAGATCACAGATCATAATGGGTTTGGGGCTGGAAGGTACCTTAGAGTCCATCAAGTCCAACTCTTTCATTTTACAGTTGAGGAAATTGAAGCCTAAAGAGGTTAAGTGACTTGTCTAAGGTCACACAGGTTGGAGGATGTTAACCCAGAGTCTTTGACTGTTCTGCCAATTCTTTCTCCAAATTCCTTAATGGAAAGACTCACTGTGATTTGGTTTTAAATGATTTATGTTTTTTAAGTTTATAATATGGACTACTTACTTTTAGTGTAACCTTGGGCAGCCCACTACCTGTCTAGATACCATTTTTTTTCCCTCTGGACCATGAAGGGTTTATATTAGATGATTTCTAATGTCTCTTCCAAATCTAACATTCTATAGACCACTGAGGTTTAGGGACATCAGAATGGTAAGGTGAAAGAGGACTGTAATGACAGAGAGGGCCCGAAGACTTTCAGTTCCTTTGGAAACATTGAGATATCTTCAGGGCCAGCCAAGAACATATGTAATAAAAAGAAGTCTTCATGCCCTTTTACTCCCCTTTTCTACTTAGTATCCTTCCAATACCCTTGAACTGCCCCTAACTTCCTTGGGGATCTGGAATGTCTCTCCCAGGTGCAAGTTGTGCTCTGTAGATGCTGGTGATCAACGATCAGACCCACCTCCTGCTGCCTATATTACCTCATTTAAAGGGCTCACCAATAATAGAAGTTTTATGGCTCAGGAGCAGCCCTGGCATGAGGGAAGAATAGAGGTGAAGGTCATTTGCCACTGTGCTTGGCAGTGTTCCCTTTCAGTAGATAAAATGTCCACATACAAAAGAGGTGAGAGGCAATGCCTTCTAATTCCATGAAGGAAACAAACTGAAGACCTCTCATGAATACTGGTGTACTTGGCTGCAGTGTCCCTATCTGTTCATTTGGCTGCCATACCCCAGGGCAGGTCGATCATTTCACAGCTTTAGGGAAACCTACTGTGCAGTCCTGATAGCTTCCCCTACAAAAACCCTCCTATCCCTGACAGGGCTTAAGCTCTGGGATGAGCAGGTTAAAGGAACAGCAATGTTTGTCATTGAGTAAATCAGACGGTCCTGGAGCAAAGTAAAAATCATTAAAGGTCACAGGCATGATTCTCCATGTTCTCTTAACTTCTCCCATCATCAGAAGAAGGTGAAGACTGTCGACTTACATGGGTGGATAAGTAGTGGTATTCTTCACATAGTCCCAGGGCTCTGCAGGCTGTGGTGGAGTAAATCTCAGGGGTCCAAGAGGAGCTTTGGCAAAAGGGACACCCAGGAAAACATTGACAGTTTTGTCAAATCCTTGTAGGTTCTCAAGTTTGCCTTGGACTTTTCCATACTGAGTGTCCACAACAGGTGTTGAGGACTGTTGCCCTGTGAAAGAAAAAGAGAGAGAGAGAGACAGAGAGAGAGAGAGAGAGAGAGAGAGAGAGAGAGAGAGAGAGAGAGAGAGGTGATTGGATTGGGGAGGTAATATGGTAGAGTGAAAAAATCACTAGACTATGGCTCAGGAAATCTTAGTGCTAGTCCCAAGCCCATTTTTCACAAACCACATGACCTTGGGCAAGTAACTTAATCCAATTGGGTCTCTGTTTCTTCCCATATAAGAACAATATTATATCAATAATTCACACTTCTTTGGTACTTTCTAGTTTATAAAGTATCTTCCACAGCCTTGGAGTCAGGTAGCATAATTATCTCCATTTTGCATATGGAGAAACTGAAAATTCTAAAGATTAAGTGATTTGCCTAAGGTCACATAGCAGGGTAATATCTTCTAAAAGCCAAAGCCTGTGCATTTTATACTCTGCCACACTTTCCTTTACAATGCTTGGTTGATAGGAATGCATGAATTTTTTGGTATTTCTTCCCATGAAAACTTCTGCATTTCTTCAGTTAATATTTATGAAGGACTTACTATGTGCTGGAAGTTGAGGATTACAAGAACTAACAGATCTTGTGGATTAATCGAACATGGGTAATGAAGGGAGAGAGAAATCAAATAACTCTGGAGTACCTAAGTGACTAGGAGGATGTGGTACCACCAACAGCTTTCTCTGCAGTTCCCAGCTAGAAATAATTTCTCTCATTTGTATTCCTGAGGCACTTTGTTCCTATGTTTCTTTATATATTTCATTTTATTTTGTATTGATTAGTTGTGTATGCAGAAGCAATGTGTCATGATGGAGAGAATGCCATATTTATAGCTTGGAAGACCTAGGGTCAAACTCTGCCTTTGATAATTACTAGCTTTCTGGTCCTAGTCATGTCACCTGGCCTTTGTGTACCTCAAATGAGATCCTAGGACTTACATAAATGAGTAATAGAGGGAGCTCCTCCTGGTGGTTCCATAGCTAGGAAAATCACACATCCTCAATGATTTTGTTTACATATGTCATCTCTCCTACTAGGGTATAAGGTCATTGAGGAAGGGGACTGGGTGTTCTTCTTCTGTGTAATCCTGTATTTAACACTGGATTTGTGATTGCGGTGTACCGTCTGGATGAAGTTTTCCGAGGAGATCCTCGTAGCGTTTCTCTGGAACTCCTAAGACGGGCAATCATACTCAATCCAGAAGATGCTTATATTAAGCTCTTCTTGCCCTGAAGCTTCAGGACCAATATCCAGAGAAGGGAGAAAGGTATATCAAAGAGGCTTTAAGAGACAGGTCATCACAGCCCTATGTCTTTTGCTATGCAGCCAACTTTTGCCGAATAAAAGGCTCCCTGGAAAAAGCTCTTCATTTCTTAAAACTCGCTTTGCAGGAAATACCAACATCTGCTGTCCTACATCACCAGGTGGGACTTTGCTATAAGGATCAAATACTTCAGATAAAAAACAAGCCTGAAATGAGAGCACTCTTTGACAGACAAATTAAATTAGCCTTGCATCACTTTAAAAAGGCAATCGAGTACAAGCCTGGGTTTGTGTTGGCTTATATAGATTTGGCCAAGATGTATGCAGAAGACAGTATGCAGAAGAAATTTTTCAGAGAGTATTATGAATGGAGCAGCTTGAGGATGTGAGAAAGCAAGAGATCCACTACTATTATGGCCTCTTTCAGGAATTTCATAGGAAGTCTAAGGATAATGCCCTCACTCACTACTTGGAAGGATTACATGTAAAAAAAGAGACATATGTAAGGATTTTTCTTCTAAATGCTGTGGAGAAACTAGCTGAAAAGCAACTTCATCAAAATAGAGGCAACATCAAGTATTTGCTTCTCCTAGATTTTGTCTGTGAGGAATATAAGAAACCAAAGAATTGTGAAGCTCAGATGAGATCTTGGGAATGAAGAATCCATGAACACTCTGTGACATGTAGCTGAGAGCACCAAGTTTGTTTGGGAAATCTACCTCAGTGGTCAATCAGTACTTATTTTTTACAGTATTGCTTTTAAAAGTTTTTGACACAAAATAGGATCAGCAAGACCACAACATCTGCTATACATAAAAGAAGAAAATAAAGCCAAATGTAGTGAAACCTCAGGTGGTCTTGGAGAAGGACACAAAGGAAGCATGTTTCATATTCATTTGCCATATATTAATTCTCTACTTCTACTACATTAAATGTTATGACTTTATATAAGATTTTATTCCATATCTGCTATGGATGCTTAAACATTTGCATTTTTGATGCTTATTAGGTTTGAATAAAAAAAATTTTTAAAAAAGTATACAAATAAATAGGAATGAATATTTAATCAGCAAAAAAATTTTAAAAAAGTAAAAAAAGAAAAACATTGTTATACCTTGTGGGGCTTGTGATAAAATAACTTAGATAGCTATAATTGGGATTGGAATGTCTGCTGACGGATTGGAAAAAAGTAGAGAACACGAGATGATCTCGAAAGAATTAGCAGCACAGGGAAAATAAGAAAAAAAAAAGAAATAGTAAGATTAAGTCCTGACAGAGAAAGGAGAAATCAAAGAGGGCCATTGGTCCTACAGGCATTTTGGAGAAGATTTGTTATCATAAAGCATCTTTTGAATCCACTTCCTCAAGGACTGAAGGACATTCTAAGAAAAGTTCTACTTTTCCCAAATTTATCCATTTGGTGCCTGTCTATAATATGCTCTTTTTTACTTCTTTACCCAAAAGTTCCACATGAATTTTGTCTCAACAATAAAGAAACTAGGGGTTAAGTAGAGAGAGCAAAATAACCAAACCCCAACTCTAAATGTTAGAAATTTTCCTAACTGGGGACTGAGCAATTGTCATTGTACTTCTGTTTTTCCCTTTAACATAAGTTCCTTTAACCAGCAGAGAGGAAAACAATATCAACTTGAAGGGGCATTATGCTGCCCCTAGTATACATTGTAATAGATTATGGCTGATTGGATCTCTAGAGACAAAGGGAAGAAGGGAGGGAAGGTTGAAAGAACAGTGAAGACTATCTCTGGTCTCCAACACTAACACCCCCCACAATGATAGCCACATCTACTGCTATTACATGCATATTATTTTCCAGATCTTACATTATATAAATTCATACAAATCTTGGTATGTTTCAAGGGAAACTCCATGTATTCATGGAGCTAAATTCATAGCAAGAGACAGCAAATATACTGAAATGGTTACTAGAATATTGAGTTTTGTTTTGGTGAGTCACAGGGATGAGGAGTTAAAGGCTTGGCTCTATAGGTGTCCACTGTCACCATCTTTCCAGAAGCAACATTAGCATTGATTTTCCTTTTCAGAGCAAAAAGTGAAAGCAAAGTGGATAAGGTTATAAGAGGAAAGGCTGTTGGGAGTAGGATATATGTTGGGTACCAGTATAGATTGAAAGATATCCAGATGGATATAAAGAATGGTCATGGTCCCCCAGGATAGGAAACATAGTCTAGTCTGGCTGGTGCTATTCTAGGCGTGTTGAGCAGAGGTGAGGGGAGGGAAGCAGTAGAAAGTCAGATTTTCAGATGTACAAATATTTTAAAGATGAATGGATTAAAATATGGTCTGGAGCCAGCTAGATATGGTCGTTTAGATGATATTTAACTCATTTCCTAATCAAGCAATTGGCAATACCTCTACTAAAGGAGAAGATGAATAAATTGTCCAGATAGTATGGTTCAGATCTGGGGGATAGGAAAAAAAATAGGAGTAGAGCCAAGCTAGAATTTCCTAACAACTCAAAGCTATCCAAATATTGAATTGGTTGCCTTGAGAGAGGCAATGAGTTCTTTATAATATGAGTAAAATCCATGGTTCCAAGGTCATCTTTTGGAAGCACAGAGGCATGAGGAAAATGTCAGAGAAAAAAAAAACTACCTCTTAACCTAGGACTAAAGTTCATGTTTTGGATTTTCTGTTGGCAAGTCATTCTTATTGGCTCTCTCTGACTTTCTGGACTATGCCAGCTAGAAAGCAGGGACTTGCTTAAGCTGCCCCCCCAAATCCCTCCAAACACCTGTAAAAATGTCTCTGAACAAATTTAAGAGCTGCAGAACCCACAAAATAGCAGAAGGAAACAGGTATCCAGCCCAGGAGAGCCTGGATTGTTGCTAGGAAGGGTCTATCAGGTGGTGCTGAAAGCAGAGGGCCACCCTGTGGGCCAGGCTAGGACAGACCAGAACCTGAGTCAGCCAGCCTAGATAGGCCTTGGGGCCATGAAACAGTGAGCTGTGGCAGTTACCAGACTTCTCAACCCAAAACACCAAAGAACAGGTTAGGAGGAAACTGTGGGATCGAGTTCAGAGCTGTCAGGCCGTCAACTATGGGGGCAGAGGAAGTTGTGCAGTGGTGGCCATAGCAGCAGCAGGAAGCTCCTAAGGCTGCCTCTAGAGCACCAGCATCAGCGGCTTCCTGAGTCCCTGGCTCACACCATGGGAGGAATCTAGCAGCAGTGCTACGACAGAGCCTGGGGTGACCGTGGAATAGAAGTAGCTCTGAAAAAAGCAGTGTTTGGACTCTAAAGCTTGGAACAAAGTACTCTCTACTCTACAAACAGTCATATCCTGATAAAAAAAACTCAAAGGTCATGATACGGACTTCATAACAACCTGGAAGAACCTACACGACATAATGCTGAGTGAGCGGAACAGAGCCAGAAGAACATTATACGTAACCACAGATATATTGACTCTGTGATGACTAACCTTGACAGACTTTGCTCTTCTCAGCAACACAATATGCACAGACAGCTCCAAAGGACTCGTGATGGAGAGGGCTATCTACATCCAGAGAAAGAACTATGAAGTATGAATGCAAATCGAGGCACACTTCAGTCTTGCCTTTTTTCCCCTCCACTTTTTTTTCTTCTCTCTTTTATATTTGTTGTTGGGTTCTGTTTTGTTTTGTTTTTTGTTTTTTGATTCTGTTTTGTCTTTCTCATGAGTCATGAGAAAATGTATAAATTAATTCAATGCCTAGTTATACCTGGAAGTTATATGGGACTCCATGCCTTCTTGGGGAGGGAGAGGGGAGAGAGGGAAGAAAATCTGGAACCCAAAATTATGTAGAACTCTTTGTTGCAATCTAAAAATAAAAAAATAAAAAAAAATAAAAAAAAAACCTCGAAGGTCCAGTAGTTGGCTGGGAACATGAAAAGGTAGTGAAAATGAACTCAGACTCAAACTCAAACTCTAGATTCCTTTTTTGGTGACTAAGAAGACCAAAACATACATCCAGAACAATTCAACAAAGTTGTGGAGCTTACATTCAAATCTTCCAAGAAAAATGTGAATTGGACTCAGACGATGGAAGTGTTCAAAAAGGATTTGGAAAACAAGTTAGAGAAGTAGAGGAAAAATTGGCAAGAGAAATGAGAATGATGTGAGAAAACCATGAAAAACAAGTCAATGACTTGCTAAAGGTGACCCAAAAAAATACTGAAGAAAATAACACCTTAAAAAATAAACTAACTCAAATGGCAAAAGAGCTCCAAAAAGACAATGAGGAGAAGAATGCCCTGAAAGGCAGAATTAGCCAAATGGAAAGGGAGTTGCAAAAGACCACTGAAGAAAATATCAACTTAAAAATTAGATTGGAGCAAGTGGAAGCTAGTGACCGTATGAGAAAACAAGATATTATAAAACAGAATGAAAAGAATGAAAAAATAGAAGACCACGTGAAATATCTCCTTGGAAAAAGCACTGACCTGGAGAATAGATCCAGGAGA
>JAQQSZ010001900.1:0-14926 GCA_028646595.1 Phalanger gymnotis | reverse complement strand
TAGAAGAGGAAAACGACAAATGGTGGAGGGGATGTGGAAAGATGAGACACTAATACAGTGCTGGTGGAACTGTGAACTCATCCAACCATTTTGGAGAGCAATCTGGAATTATGCCCAAATAATTCTACAAGTGAGTATACACTTTGACACAGGAATACCGCAATGAGGTCTATTTCCCAAGGTGATTAGGGGAAAAAGAAAAAGACCTGTGTGTTTGGAAGTATTTATAGCAGCTCTCTTTCTGGTGGCAAAGAACTGGAAATTGAGAGAATGTCCATCAACTGGGGAATGTCTGAATAAGTTATGGTATATGATTGTTATGGAATACTATTGTGCTGTGAGAAATGATGAGCAAGTTGATTTTGGAAAAACATAGAAAGACTTAGATAAAATAATGAAGAGTGAATTGAGCAAAACAAAGACAACTTTGTACACAATAACAGCAATATTGTTTGAAGAGGAACTGTGAATTGTTAGGCTATTCTGAGCAAGAATATGCAAATCAACTACAAATGACCTATGAAGGAAGCTGTTTTTTACCTTCAACAAAAGAATTGATATACAGAGATATGCATTGGATGGTTTCGTGTATGTGTATATGTACATGTACATGTACATGTATATGTATGTGTATATATCTGTGTCAAATATTGGCCTTCTCTAATGTGGGGTTAGGAGGGAGGGAAATAGCTTAGAAAGTCAAAATGTGACAAAATATTAAAAAACATAAATGCTTGATGATTTGATTTTCCAATGGCCTTTCAAGGCTTGTGAAGTGTTTATTTTTTCTATAACACCTACAAAAACTAACAATTGCAAATCCATGAGATAGATAGTGGGCCAGAACATTTTGGAGCTTGAATTCAAACCAAGAGTGTAACTAGGAATATTTTTATTTGGGGTAAAAACAGCTGTGAGGGGAATCAGAAAGCGTGGAAACCTATAGATGTTAAGAGAATAGAAGAAAGTGTAACAGAGGTTATAGCTGGTTTTAGAGAAGAGCCCATCTGGGCCATCTCCCGCTACGCAACTAGGGGCTGAAGGCATAGGATGAGTAGCTGAAGGGAAGAATCACATCTCCTGAAGGAGGAAAGGAGCTAAATGGATTTCAGTACCTTGGAGAAAGTCCCATCCTCCCTGTACTAGTTATAGCCTTCATTCCAACCCAGAGTTCTTCCCATCATACCTTGTTCTCTGACCTATGAGATACTGACATTGCCTGGTATCTAATAATAATAACTCACATTTCTAAAATGCTTTGGGGTTCACAAAGTTCTTTCCTCCTGTGGTGTAAATCCTGAAAGTCTTTTTATTCCCATTTTGCTGATGGGGAAACTGAGGCCCAGAACCGGCCTGCTCAACATTCTAGGTCTAGTCTCTTGATTCCTATTGTAGGGCTCTTTTCAGTACACCACGCTTCCTCAGAGCCCCCTCCAAGCTGTGGCAAATTTAATAACTTAATAACACATACATTAATAATTTTAATGGTGAACAAAAATCGATGCTGCATTAATGAACCAATAACAAATTGTTGTAGCTATCTTATGGAACTGCAATCGCTTATCATATTAATGGAGCTAACTGTTCCATTCCATTCAAGCATGGAGGTGGCAGAAAGGGCAAAGTGAGAACAAAACCAGCAAGTTATCCAGTTAAAGTGGGATGCCATGTACATGAAGAGGAATACCAAGACAGAGAAGCGCAATGTCAGAGATACATTTGAGACCTAATCTGGAGGCCCCAAAACGGCAGGAACTGGAATATTATCCCAGAAACAATGGAAGACACTGGTGACTTTTTAATGGGGGTGATGCATTCAGACCTATGACCTGGGAATGTTATTTTGATACCTTTTTGAAGACAAGATCAGAGAAGGGAGAGAATAAAAATCCCAAAATTGAGAATCTCTTGCTTCTTTCAAAACTATCTTCAGTTCCTCGAGCTGCTGTTAACTCCTTTCCCCAAATTCACAGCACATGTTTATTTTCTATGTCTCTATGTATATGCTGTCCTAAAAATTATATGTAACATATACATATTAAGATATTTATATTATATAATAAATAATTATATTTTTACGCCTAAGGATATTGATATATTGTATTATATAATATATATAATTATATACTATATATTATAGAATCATAATATACATTAATAACATTTATTAGTAACATAATGTATAATCAAAATATGTTCATATAATATAAATTTAATAATATAAATATAATGTTATATACTAATATATAGCATATATATTATATATGTATATGGTGGAGAAGGGGTAAGGCATAAGAGGACTAGAAATTTGGCCAGATTATGAAGAGCTTTGAATATCAAACAGGTGGCAGCAGGCAATAGGAGGGGTTTTTTTAGTAGAAAGGGGTGATGCAATTAGTACTGAGTTGAATATGGGACATTCAGTTGGAGATGTCGAAAAGGCAGTTGGTGAAACGGGACCATAAGTCAGAAAAGAGACTGGGGCTGTGTATCCAGATTTATGAATTGATTGCACAGGCATTGTGACTGAACTCATTATAGCTGACGAGTTCACCATATATAGTATAATAAAAAGTCTCAGGACAGAGCCTTGGGAGATATAGCCAATGGCATGACCTGGATGAGGATCCAGGGAAAGAGACTCAGAATGAGCTGTCAGACAGGCAGGAAAAGTAAGAGCAGCATAATGAAAACTCAGAGAAGCGAGATTTGAAAAGGAGTGAAGGATCCACAGGGTCAAATGCTGCCAAGCAGTCAAGAAAAATGAGGATTGAGAAAAGACCATATTGATTGTGCAAGTAAGAGAGGAGATCATAAGTTCACAGGTTTAGAACTGAGAGGTCCAGCTCCCTCATTATATAAAGAAAGAACTGGAGACTCAGAGAAGAGAAGAGGGAAAAAAACCTTGTCCAAGAACACATAAGTAGCAAGAATAGAGTTGGGATTAAAATTTAGGTCCTCTCCCAACCACTGGGTTTATTCTATCTCATGATGCTTGGTGATTTTCAGTGAGGTCACTAAGGTTTGCCGCCCTCCATTTGACCTCATCAATGCTTAACGATGAATTGCATATTCCTACATGCATGATGAGCATAGAAATTACTTAATAAATACTTGACTGACTGACTGCACGTAAGCCTGATACAGTGTTGGCATGGGTAGAGTCTGTATGTGTCTGTTCATCTCCAAGTATGCCATCATTCCAAGGTATTTTTCAACAACTGTGATTTGTTGATGAATTTTGGGTCTCATTACATTGCTAAATTTGGATAGAGCTGATTTGACCCGTAGAAAGTCCTATTTCCAAGAAGGTAAAATGTTTATCTTAGGATATTAGATTTCAAGCTTAAAGGGACCTCAGAGCTCATCTGGTTCCACCTTGTCATTTCAGAGACAAAGACATTAAGGGCAAAGAGGACTTTTTCAAAGTTGTAAGACTGTTGAAACTGATAGAGATGTGGTACAAACCTAGGTTCTTTGATTCAAGGGCTATTGCTCTTTTGTGCTTTACCATTTGGCATATTCTACAGAGAAAGGATCCTTGATAAATTATGCTACAACTTATGTTGGCAAGGCAATGCAGAAGGCAGAAAGGGAGAGATCACAAGTCAGAGTCTTTGGGTTTGAGCCTTGGCTGGGCCTTTTTTTATCTGGGTGGCCTTTAACAAATCACCAAACCTATCTAGGCCTCAGTTTCTTCATCTGTAAAATGAAGGCGTTAGACTAGGAGATCCCCAAGGTTCATTCTAGCTGTAAATATTGTAATGGACGTTCTCATCTAAAAAGTTGCTGGATGATGAAGACGTAAATAATATTTAAAATCCTTCTGTAAAAAAGAAAGATAAGAGTTTAAGTTTTGCTCTCCTTTCACCAGAAAGAAAAAAAATGAAGGCTTATCAGAACAATTATGTCAAGCACAATAACAACCACCACAAACATAAATAAAGCAATGACCAAGAGGAAGGAGTAGGAATACAGAACTTTAGGGAATGATTTGGCAGATAAGAACATGGGAGACCCAAATGGCAGACAAAAGGCAATCATCTCCTTGCTAAGGAGGGATCGGATAGTGGAGGGGAAGAGAAGAATAAAAAGAAGGGTCTCTATCATGATCTACAGCCCCAAAGGAAATAACATATGAGAACAAACTTGGGAGTGGTTCATCATGATGGGATTAATTTGCTGTCTCTTCTGGAGGATAACTCCTTCAAATACTGGTGGCCATGCTCAGTTCCAAAAGGAAAGAACATGAACCACAACACGTTAAGGAGTAAACTTCTCTACCATTCACATTTAGGCTTCAATTTACCTCATCCTTTTCAAAGTTTGGAGACAAGCAGGGATCATAACCAGTCAATAAGTATTTATTAAGCACCTACTATGTGCCAGGATCTATGTGCAAAATGCTAGGGATACAAAGGAAGAAAAGAAGAGAAATAAGTATTTTTAAGGACAGCACCTATTATGTGCCAAGCACTGGCACTAGGAGGTAAATGCTATTATTAGCCCCACTTTAGAAATGAAGAAACAGAGGTAGATTATGTGAATTGTCTAGGGTCACACAGCTAGTAACTGTGTGAGGCTGGATTTGAATTCAGGACTTCTTGACTCCAGGCCCAGAGCTCAAATCTCTATGCCACCTAGATACCTCTAAAAAAGGCAAACACAAGGGGTTTGCAGTCTAATAAAGGAGACAGGATGCAGACAACTATGTCCAAACAAGACAGACATGGGATAACAGGTAATTAGCAGTGGGGAGGCACTAATATTAAGGGGGGTCAGGAAAGGCTTCTTGTAGAAGGTGAGATTTTAGCAGGGACTGGCAGGAAAGAAGGCAGCAGAGATGTGAATGGAGATAGTTCGAAGCATGGGGAACAGCCAGTGAAAATGTCTGGAATTGGGGGAAGAGTCTTGTTCAAGGAAAAGTCAGTGGTCGAGTGTCTAAGATGATAGAATTATAGGATCATAGATTTGGAACTGGAAGAGACTTAAAGGGTGTTTAGTCCTGCCCTGGCACTTTTAAAATGAGGAGTTTAAGTGACTTGCTCAGGGTCACACAGCTAATAAGTATCTAAAGCAAGATCTGAAATCAGATATTCCTGACATAGATTATAAGTGTAAATCTCCTGATACTGTAGATAATGAGTGGGATCTTTGAAATTAAAGTTTATTTTCCCCCAATTAATAAGTTATTTTTTCTTTCCCTTCTATTTTCCTCTTCCACTGAAAAATGAAAGGAGGGAAGGAGGGAAAGAGGGAAAGAAGGAAGGAATGAAGGAAGGAAAGGAAGGAACCAAGGAAGGGAAGAAAAGAAAAGCAAAAAGAAAAGAAAAAGATTATATGTGTGAAGAGCTATGCACAGCTGGAATGCTAATAAGCGTAAGCTACATGGAGGACATAAGCTCCTTGAGAGCAGGAAATACAGGTTCCCAGTGCCTTGCATACAGTATGAATTTAATTAATGCTTGTGGGATGAACAAATAAGTAACTGCAAGGCTCTTAGACTATCTGCAAGCATTCAATTGGAGGCAGTCAAGTGGTATAGTGAATTGATCACTAGACCTGGAATCAGGAAGACCTGAGTTCAAATATGACCTTAGACACTTACTAGCTGTGCAGCCCTGGTAAATCAGTTAACTGCTTTCTGACTCAGTTTCCTCAACTGTAAAATGGAGGTCATAATGGCACCTATCTTCCAGGGTTACTGCAAGGATCAATTAAGATAATATTTGTAAAATGTTTAGTGACTGGCACATAGTAGGCACTATATGAATGCTTATTCCTTTTCCTTCTCTCCCTTCCTCTTCCCCAATTATCCACTGGTACGCTAAAGGGGAGCCTTTCATACACAAAAAAAATAAGTATGGAAACATTACTAGAGAAAGTGAACCAATTGACCCTAGACATTTTCATTATAAATCGACCAACAGGCATTTGTTAAAAGTCTACTGTATGCCAGGCAGTGTGGTATAATGAATAAATAGGTGGCTTTCAAACCCTTGCTACAAGGCCTACCTCTTGGATATACTGGCTGGATGACCCTGTTCCAATCACATTAATCCTCGGTGGTCAAGGACTCTGCCAGGCTGTGGGTTGCAGGGAGGATGTTGATCCACAATGGTGGAAGAAGTTTCTTCACTTGGGAGTTCCATACACAAGTGAAATCACTAGTTCAATCCCCACCTTATTTATGTCCCAGGCATTGTGCTAACACATTGGGCTCAGCAGTCCTTCATATATCATTATGAATCAGTTTATTCAGCTTTTTTTTTTCTTGATAAAGTCAGGGGAGGGAGAAAGAACCCGAGAAGGCTCCAGAAGACAAAGGCAGGTGGATACCAATGGTAACTGTTATCTATTTCAGAGTTTTCTTTATTATTATTATTACTTTTTTATATTTTTACATTTTATTTATTCTACTATATTTTTTATTTATTACTATTATTACCTTTCACCCAGACTTTTGAGATTTACAACTCTTTTGTGAGTCCCTTATTTGCCGCATGTCCTTTTCTCTAATATCCATGCCTTCTCACTGTAGTTATTTTCAAGATCCCTCTACATACTGGAATATGAGATTTAATGAGAAGAGATTGGCTCACTCCTACCAAAACTGGAAGAAGGAGAAATTTATCTTCTAGTCCTTTTTAGTATCTGTTCTATGACCACTAACCACAGATTATTATTTGTATCCTTGTCTCTGCCCCCACCATCAACCTCATCCTCATTTCTTCCCAAGTTCCAGATTGTCTTTTCTCCATTTTCTCTCCCATAAGTAAATCCACCTATCTTGTCCAGTTCCCTTAATGGACAACCCTGCCTCCCTTTGCAGTGGTTACAGCTGCTTTGTGCCTAGCTCAGTGGCTGCTCAGTCTTCTTTCCCCAGACTGAACTTTTCATGCTCCTTAGTCTCTTAGAATTATCTCAAGTGTGCCTATATATTTGTTTGAATTTTACAGAAAATAGGTCTTTGGGAACATAACCAGAGTAGTACTCAGACTCATTCTATCTGCATTGCAATTAAGATTCAAAATCAAGTCTACAGAAAATCCCTCCCTGTTCACCCATTCCAACAAGTAATTAGGCCTTTAATGACCAACTAATAAGAAATTCACACGCACAAAAACTAAGATGCGTAATTATAGAGACACTAGCCTGTTCAAACCTCTTTCTTTACATGAGTCTATTCACCTTTGCAATGTCACCATTTGGGCAGAATCGTTCTTTCCTGAGTGGTTCTGACCATGAAGAAGAAAATCATCTACAAGAAAGCTTTTTGAAAGAGGCAGTCCTGGAATTTGATCATAGGTGACATTGAGAGAAATAGGGTCTAGGTTTGAAGAGGAGATAATCTCATTGTACTCTGACCAAGTCAAACTACATTATGATTGTGTTCAGTTCTGCCTGCCACATTTCAGGTCATTGCTAAGCTGGAGAGTGTACAGGGATGATCAAAGGCCTTGAGATCAAGCCCTCTCAGGATTGGTTGAAGGAAATTGGGGTGTTTAACTTGGAGAAGAGAATATAAAGGGGATATGATCGTTATTTTTAGGTATTTGAAGGTCTGTCATGAAAGAGGGCTTAATCTTTTTTTTTTTTGCTTGGTTCCTGAGGGCAGAAGCAAGAGTGGGTAGAAGTGGTGAGGAGGCAGATTTAGGCTAGACGCCATGAAAAGCCTCCTAACATTAAGAGCTTTCCCATAATGAAAAGCGTAGCCACCTTCAGATGCCTCCCCCACATAACAGGTCTTCAACAAAAGTTGGATGACCACTTGTCAGGGTTGGTGGGAGATAATTCTTTTCCAGTTACAAAATGGTCACTGAGGTCCCTTTCTTTGAGATTCTGTGATTCGATGAATAGAATAGGATGAAAAGGCACAGAAGGGTTGTGATCTACATTGGGGGGGGGAGAACACACACTGATAACTTGCTATTGAAGTACAGTCATGTGAGGATAGTGGTCTTGTGTGCAGGGGGGGGAGGGGTTACTGGAACAAACACACCATCCTCTACCTCATACTGCTACTGTCTCATTACCTCATTAAGTTTCTCTCCAGGGTTGATAAAGCAATCTAGTGGGTAAGGATATCT
Source organism: Phalanger gymnotis (assembly GCA_028646595.1). Taxonomy (NCBI): domain Eukaryota; kingdom Metazoa; phylum Chordata; class Mammalia; order Diprotodontia; family Phalangeridae; genus Phalanger; species Phalanger gymnotis. The sequence goes on along the minus strand of JAQQSZ010001900.1, from coordinate 6,836 downwards.
GAGACATCACAAAAGTCATCATACAGCCTGAGCTGGGGAAAATCTCTTTCTTTGAGTTCTCAGGCTCAAATTGCCTATTTAATGGTTTGTACTCAAACCATGGTAAATGCCTATGTACTTTAATAGAATAATAACACAAAACAGCCTTAAAAGGGACACTTCTAATTGCAGAGTGTAATGGTGGCAGCTGCAGCTGGGGTGGGGGTTAATATCTCCCTCCAACACACACACACACACACACACACACACACACCTTCAATCCTTCCCACTGGTGTGAGACAGTGGGAGGTCAACAATCAGATAGGTAAATGGCTATGACTTCTCCAGAGAGGTCTTCAATGCTTCAGGAAAGGAGGAAGGAGAAAGGTTACATGGACTGTTAACTGTGCTAGTCTTGCCAATACTGATCTTCTAGCCAAACTGATCTCTCATTACACACACACATACACACACACATATATACACACATATATATCATAACTAACATTAGAATATATTATCATATATATAAAATTCCCAAATGCTTTGCTACACCACAACTTGGTTCCATTTGCTTTCCTTGCTTTTTGGCACAGGAACAGTGCTCTGTCCCTTCATTTCTTGACAGCTTAGAAGGAAAGCATGGGGACCCAGGGTGACTCACAGTTTGCTTCTTTCTCTACACATGGCTTTTCTAAATCTCTGCCCTGAGGTTTTTAAATTAATTTATTATTTTTAGTTGTTAGCATTCCCTTTTATAGGACTCTGCATTCCAAATTTTCACTTTCCCTCTCTACCCCTTTCCCCAAGCCAGCATGCAATCTGCTATAGGCTATATATGTACAATTATATTAAACATATTTCCACATTAGTCATGTTGTGAAAGAAGAATCAGAACAAAAGGGGAAAAGCACAAGAAAGAAAAACAAGAGAGAAAACAATATACTTCAATCTGCATTCAGACTCCAAAGTTCTTTTTCTGGAGGTGGATAGCATTTTCTATCATGAGTCTCTTGAAATTGCCTTAGATCATTGAATTGCTGAGAAGAGTTAAGTCTACCAAAGCCGGTCATTGCACAATGTTGTTGTTATTGTGTACAATGTTCTCCTGGTTCTGTTCACCTCACTCAGCATCAGTTCATCTAAGTCTTTCCAGGTTTTTCTGAAACCCACTTGCTCATCATTTCTTACAAAATAATAGTATCCCATTACATTCATATACCACAACTTGTTCAACCATTCCCTAATTGATGGACATCTATTAAATTTTTAATTCTTTGCCATCACAAAAAGAGCTGCTATAAATATTTTTTGTCCATGCTGGTCCTTTCCCCTTTTTTATGATCTCTTTGGGATATAGACCTAGTAGTGTTATTGCTAGATTAAAGGGTATGTACAGTGATTGCCCTTTGGCAATATTTCCAAACTGTTCTCCAAAATGGTTAGGCCAGTTCACAACTCCACCAACAATGCATTGGTGTTCCAATTTTCCCACATCTTCAACATTTATCCATTTCCTTTTCTGTCATGTTAGGCAATCTGATAGGTGTGAGGTGCTATCTCATAGTTGTTTTAATTTGCATTTCTCTAATTAATAGTGGTTTAGAACACTTTTCCATATGACTATAGATAGCATTCATTTCTTCATCTGAAAACTGTCTTTTCATATCCTTTGACCATTTATCAATTGGAGAATGACTTGTATTCTGATAGATTTGACTAAGTTCTCTATATTTGAGAAATGAGGCCTCTGTCAGAGACACTGGATGTAAAAATTGTTTCACAGCTTTCTGTTTTCCTTCTAACCTAGATTGTGTTGGTTTTGTTTGTGGAAAACCTTTTTAATTTAATGGAATCAAAATTATCAATTTTATATTTCATAATGTTCTGTATCTCCTGTTTGGTCATAAATTCTTCCCTTTTCCATAGATCTGACACGTTAACTATTCCTTACTCTCCTAATTGGCTTATGGTATCACTCTTTATGTCTAAATCGTATACCCATTTTGACCTTATCTTGGTATATGGTGTGAGATGTTGGTCTATGCCTAGTTTCTACCATGCTATTTTCAGTTTTCCCAGCAGTTTTTATCAAATAATGAGTTCTTATCCCAGAATCTGGAGTCTTTGGGTTTATCAAACAGTAGATCACTATAGTGATTGACTATTATGTCTTGGGTGCCTAACTAATTTCACTAATCCTCTACCACTCTATTTATTAGCCAGCAGTAAGTAGTTATGATGATTTCTGCTTTGTAATACAGTTTTATATCTGGTATGGCTAGGCCACTTTCCACAGCATTTTTTTTATCAATTCAATTGATATTCTGGACCTTTTGTTCTTCCAAATGAATTTTGTTATTATTTTTCTAGCTCTAAAAATATTTTTTTTGTAGTTTGATTGGTATGGCACTCAACAAGTAAATTAATTTAGGTAGAATTGTAATTTTTTTATATTAGCTTAGCCTATTCATGAGCAACTGATATTTTCCCAATTATTTAGATCTAACTTTATTTTTGTGCGTGTGGTTTTCTGGTAGAATGTAATTCTCCCAAGGTCAATTTTGGGCAACCCTGGGTAATTCCATCATTCTAGCCCTACCAAGTGTCCATGGCGAAGACACTAAGGGAAAGCCTATAGAAGGATGTTGTAGGGGACATTTATGCCGCTGAAGTTAGGGACCTAGATACATTCACTCATGCTCCAAGATCTAGGTCTGATTGTACAGCTTTAGACCAGTTCTCATCACATGTGTGGTTTGGGTCAGAAAATGGTGTTATTATCTGTATGAAAACAGTTATGAGTATGGGCTGTTCCTGATTGTTTCCTAATACTGTTGATTGGGGAGCAATTATCAACAAATTGGGGAAAAACAGAAACCTGGAACACAGCTCAAGTGTCTGTTGAATGTATTCACTTTCACAGTGGATTTATTCTGAGGCTAATAGGGGAACTCAATCCAACTTTGATGCACAGAAACTCTGTTGTATAAATGTCAAGGTCTAAGTTCCTGTACATTCTTTTAATTGCTTTTACATATTCCTTTTAAGACAGCAATATGGCACAGTGGTTAGAGTGCTGGACCTGGAGTCAGAAAGACCTGAATTCAAATTTGACCTTAGATACTCCCTACCTCTGTGCTAATGATACCACTACCACCTCCCCTAACAACAACAACAACACCTAACTGAGGACTAAAGAGATTAAGTAACTTGCCAAGTAAAACAACTAATAAAGTCTGGGATTTGAACTCAGTTTTCCTGATTCCAGTCCAACACACTATCCATTGCACCAGCAGGTTCTGTGCCTCAGTTTCTTAGTCTATAAAAAGGATAATAATAGCACCTAATGCTCATGGTAGTTGTGAGAATAAGACGAGATATGATTTATAAAGAATTTTGAAAACTTTGAAGCTATATATGTTATATAAATGCTATATAAATACATTATATTCATATAAATGCTATTTGTTTGTTGTTATATTCTTCAAACAAAGTGCTTGGTGTATAGTCAGTACTTAACAAAATGCTTTTCATTCATTCTTCCATAACTTCATTATCACTAAATGGCTCCATACCCATAATGTAAAGAAAGACTTTTAAGCCCTACCTAGATCCTCTCTTCATATTTAGCCATTAATTTACTCTATTTTATATGCTATTGTTCTTTCCTTCCTCTTCTCTCCATCTCCCTCTCTGTCTCTCACTCACACATTAATTCTTTTCTCTTTTTGCACACACTAATATTTTTGATGGTGACAAAATCATTATGATGGCAAATGCCACGACCAATTAACTAGGTAATCAATAAGTATTTCTTAACCTCCTACTTTGTACCAGACAATGCTCCTTCTATCACCCATGGATTAGTTTATGATTTCTCTACCATCCTTAGGTTACACTGGGGAAAAAACTGACAGCTTCAAGCAGGTGAGAGCTATTTGTCCTGTCAACACCTCCAGGTTTTAGTATTGGTTAAGGGTTGGGTTAATTCTGGGCACCACACATTAGAAAGGATATTGATAAGAAGGAGAATATCCAAAACAAAAGTACGATGGTGAGAAGCATTGTGAGCATGTCAGGCAAGATTTGTTGAAAGGTCTGGGGCCATTGATCCCAGAGAAGAAAAGATTTCTAGAAGACTCAATAACTGTCTTAAAATATTTGAATAACAAGATGATACTGGTAACTCATAAGAACTTTCTAATTATTAGGACAGTTAGAAGGACTATATATAGACAGAGAGCACATGTGTAAGTTGAATATGAAGGGATGATATCTGAAAACATAAAATTAAGAGGTGAGATTGGAATACACTAGGAAAAAGGGAAAAGGAGAGGTAGAATGAGACAAATTATCTTACATAGAAGAGGCCAGAAAAAGCTTTTTACAGTAGAGGGGAAGATGGGGAAGGCGAGAGGAAGTGAGTAAACTGTACTTTCATTGGAATTGGTGGATCAGAGAGGGAATAACATACACACTCAATTTGGCATAGAAATATATCTTACCCTACAGGAAAGTAGGAGGGGATGAGGATCAAAGAAGAAGGCAGAGATAGAAGAGAGGGCAGATTGAGAGAGGTGTTAGGCAGAAGCAAAACACTTCTGAGGAGGGACAGAATGAAATGAGAGAAAGAATAGACTAAACAAGGGGGGAATAGGATGAATGGAAATACAGTTAGCAATGATAATAGTGAAAAAAACTGAAGCAAGTTTCTCTGATAAAGGTCTCATTTCTCAAACACATAGAGAAACTAAGCCAAATTTATAAAAATAAGAGCCATCGACCAATTGATAAATAATCAAAAGATGTGGACAGTTTTCAGATGATGTAATCAAACCTATTTATAACCATATTTTTAAAATGCTCTAAATCACTATTGATAGGAGAAATACAAATCAAAACAGTTCTGAGGTACTATCTCATACCTATTAGATTGGCTAATAGGACAGAAAAGGAAAATGATAAAGGTTGGAAGCGATGTGTGAAAAATGAGACATTAATGCCGTGTTGGTAGAGTTATGATTGGATTCAACCACTCTATAGAGTAATTTGGAACTATGCCCAAAGGGCTATAAAACCAGTCATACCCTTTGACCTTACGGTACCACTACTATGTCTGTATCTTAAATAAAAAACCAAAAAGGAAAAGCACTTATATGTACAAAAATATTTAGAGCAGCTCTTTTCTGGTGGCAAAGAACTAGAAATTGAATGGATGCCCATCAATTGGAGAATGGCTGAACAAGTTGTGGTACGTGATTATGATGGCATACTATTGTGCTATAAGAAATAATGAGCAGGGTGCTTTTCAGAACAAACTGGAAAGACTTACATGAGCTGATACAAAGTGAAATGCACTATGAAAAAAGTAATAGCAATATTGTAAAATGATCAGCTGTGAAAGACTTAGTTATTCTGGGCAATACAATCATCGAAGACAGCTTGGAAGGACTTACTGATGAAAAATGCTATCCATCCCCAGATAAAGAGCTGATGGTGTCTGAATACAGATTGAAGCATACTTTTTTTTTACTTTATTTTTCTTGAGTTTTTTTGTCTATGTTTTCTTTCACAACATGGTTAATATGGAAATATGTTTTGCATGACTACACATGTATAACCTATATTGAATTGCTTGTCTTTTAAATGAGAGAAAAGGGGAGAGAGGAAAGGAGAGAATTTAGGTCTCAAAGTTTTAAAAAATGAATGTTAAATACTGTGTTTACATGTAATTGGGGAAAAATGAAATACTAAACAAAGGGCAAAAATATAAAAATAAATATTTGAAGAGCTGTCACATGGAAGATGAATTAAATATATCATTCTTGACCTCAGAGGACAGATCTAGGAACAATGTATGAAAGCTCCAAAGAGTCAGATTTTGAAACCAAAACAACTTCCTAACAATTATAGCTGGCCAAAGTGAAATGGTCTGCCTTGGGAGATGCTAAAATTAGCATTCTTCAAGGTGTCACAGAATGTGGATGCTCACTTGTCATGGAAGCTATAGAAGAGATTCCTTTTATAACATCATGCATTTAGAGTTCGAAGACGGTTAAGAGATTATTTCACCTAATCCTTTCTTTTCATCAATGAGCAAACTAAGGTACTAGTAAGTGTCAGATCCAATATTCAAACTGATGTCCTTCACCCCAAATCCAGTGCACTTTCCATGACTGTAGGTTCTGAGATCTCCTAATTCTGTGTAAATGTCCATTCCTAAAAGCCAATTTTGTATTCTCTTATTCCAGAATTTCTGTAGAGACAAAGGACCCAGGTGAAATATATTTCAATGCTGTAGCATACAGAGGTGGCATTGATTGGGAGCATTTAAGAAGAAGCAAGAGCAGTTCTTAATTACACGGTAATTTGATTGGCTGAAATCCTACATGAGAGTTGTTTACAGAGCAATCCTGAAGAGTTGGCAAAGACAAAGCTGTGCCATCTCCGAGAGTCTGAAGAAATGTCCTTCATATGAGCATAGTAGTGTGTTGCTTTCTCTAGTACACTGACCAGGTGGGACGGAGCCTGAGAAGCTTTTTATTTTCACTTTTCTGGTTATCTTGTGTCTTAGGGCAATACTGGAAACGCTCCACACCCCCATCACCAGCATGAGTGTCAGTCTTCCAGTAAGGACAGTGACTGTGCTGACGAGACCATTCTGATCTAGCCTAGGCTGAATGTCTGACAATATTACAGTCTAAGAGTCTGCCCTATGAACTTAAAGGCTTGATCAAGATCCCCTGAACTGGGCCAAGATGGCACCTGGAAAGCAGGGACTAGTGTGAGCTCCCCACCAAGTTCCTCCAAAAACCTATAAAAAATGGCTTTGAAACAATTCTAGAACTGCAGAA